>VWZE01000355.1:144010-251414 GCA_013396675.1 Eubucco bourcierii | reverse complement strand
CCAGTTTGGTGACCAGGATGTCATGTGGGACAGAGTCAAATGCTTTACTCAGGTCCAGGTAGATGACATCAGCTGCCTTTCCCTTGTCCACTGTCGCTGTGACTTCATCATAGAAAGCCACTAAATTTGTCAGGCAAATAAATATATATATAGTATATATATATATATAGTATATATATATATATGTATATATGTGTATATATATGTATATATATGTATATATGTATATATATCTATGTATATGTATATATATGTGTGTATATATATATACATATACATATATATATATCTAGTATAAAGTTATACTAGACTGTTGTGAGCATACTTTCAAGTTTGAGTTTTGCAAAGAATGTAACAGTGTGAGCAGCAGGCAGTGTTGCATACAAAATGCCTTGCTTCTGCAAGATGCTAAAAACAAGTGATGAGCTCTTAGGTACAAAGCCCACATTCATTGTGTTTGAGGAGATACCCATATTCCTGATGCTTGCCGCTTCTGTGGACTCTTTAATGATCCATGTTACTTCGATCAGTGAATGTTTTATTATATACAATTGATAGAACAGCTTCAGTTGCTAAGCTTGAACTAATTTCCCATATCATTTGGTGAATTTTATACTTAAAGAATAGCTACGCCCAGAGTATGTTGTATATTCTGTACTTTATTGAATGGTTTATTTTTCAAGAACTTACTGTCCACTCTATAGTAGTTAACATGTGTCCTTCAGATTTTCATCTCCTGGACTCTTGAGTTGGTTGATGTTTATTTAACTTTAACTGTTTCTTTCCCTTTTGCTATCACTTATACTAATCTGCTGTGTGCATGTTTGTTTTTTTTCCCTGCAGCACGAAAAGAAGGTCGATATCGGGAACCACCTCCAACTCCTCCTGGTTATGTAGGAATTCCTATTGCTGAGTTTGCAGAAGGTGGTTCACATCCAACCAGAAAGCCTCCAGATTACAACATAGCACTTCAGAGGTCTAGAATGGTGGCACGGACATGTGAGTCTCATGGGACATCTACTCCACAGCAGCAGTCCCATGGCCATTCAACTAGCAGACCTGTGAACAAACCTCAGTGGCATAAACCAAATGAGTCAGATCCACGTCTTGCTCACCATCCATCACAAGGGTTTTCCACAGAGGAAGATGGTAAATTTCCCATTGTTAGATTTTGAGTGTGGTGCATGCGAAAATGGTCACCGTTTTCACAGATGTAAAGCAAATTATGCAGATGTGTTGTGCCATAGAAATTCTTGCCGTAATTTGAAACTCTTTTCCACCTATCAGAATTGATATTTGGTATCTTTTTGGAAGAGGAAGAATTCAGTTAATCCTAAAAAAAAAAAAAAAAAAAAGTTAACATTTGGAATATTTGTCTACTTGAATCTTGGACAGGTGAGCAGTTGCCTTAGGCAACTTCTCTGGAGGTGCCTGTGTTCACCAGGTGCAACCTGCCTGCCCTGAAATTTTCCAGTGTGCCTAATGTTGCTAACCCTGTACTTCAGTGGTTGCGTTAAGTATCCCGGTCTACGGAATGCTTGCCTGTCTGCCCCACAGAGCAGCATTGGTCAGGCTTATTTGGATAATCTCTCCTATTCTACTTAAAATTCTTAACACTGTAGACACTGGGTCATCCACACCAGCTGCTTCACTAACGGAGTCGCTGATTTTTTGTTACGTTGCTTGCTGAAGCGTGCCTACATCTTTATGCTTTAGCTAAACTATAATGTATGTAGACATAGTCTTTTTGGTTTGTTGGTTTGGTTTTGGTATGTTTTTGGGTTTTTTTGTGGAGTGCAAGCATATCGTGATTACATCTTGAGGCCTAGGTGCTCAAAATTGAGGCAGACCAGTGCACAGATCATGTGTTTAAATGCTTTGTTTTGCTTAGTAATAGAAAGGCTAAAGTTCCCCTTCCCTCTCTAACTTAGAGTTACTAAGGTTTTATGTGCATGGTGAACTCTGCAGTTGACTACGATGCAAAAAAGAAAAAAAAAAAAGCCTACCTTAACTGAATTGTCTCAAACTTTATTACCATGACAGGAAATTTTAGTTTTCTACCAATGGTTACTATAGCTGAGTCACATTTTACACATTCAGTTTAAATAAATCATGGATACATTCAGGGAAAAACGTAGGAAGGCTTTATGAAGCTTTTAGATATCCAGGAGTAACTGCTGTGTTCCATGGGTTTAAGAATGGCACCTAGCTTGGTTATAGCAATTGTCATATATTTTTTGAGAACAAAATTACGTGAGACCCAAAATGTACATATTTAGAATGCTTCAAAATACACACCTAATGCAACAAAATGGAAGACACATGAGCACAGTGTGAGTTGTTTCATTTGGTAGCAGTCATGTTCTGTATGAGCTAAATTCTATTTTTCCCTGTCCTATTGTGTTTGCAGAAGATGAACAAGTCTCTGCTGTCTAAGACTTGGTCTTTTCTGGATCCAGAGTGAGCCACCTTACAGGAGAGCACAAGAAGACGTCCCTAGAATAGGAGCCTTGGAACTATAGTTAAAGGATGGTGGACCTATTTGCCTCCTTCCCTGCCTTAAAGCAGCATGGGGCTTCTTCCTCTGCCCCTCCCCTTCTGTCCCCTCTCCCTTTGCATGTGAAATACTGTGAAGAAATCGCCCTGGCACTTTTCAAACTGTGTTGCTTGAAATGCACAGTGCAGCAATCTCCAAGCTACCACTGTCGCTGTCTGCCACATCACACAGTATCATTCCAAATTCCAAGATCATCACATCAGGATGATTAACTCTGGCTGCACTTCCCAATGCCTGGAAGGGTTTTATTGTTTTGTTTTGGTTTTTAATCTTCCTTTTGGATTTTAATAACAGTCCTAGCACTTAGTCTCATTGGGATAATGAGATGAGCTAGTTGCCAGATGTATACATTTGGCCTTTAACCTACAAAGAGAAAAATGCATTGAAGTCTTTCAAGGAGGCAGTGCTTATATGCTTGTTTACAATGCCTTTGTTACAGTTTTGTGTTTGCATTTCAGAGATCAAATACTGCATCTGCTTAGTAATTACAGTATTATTTCATACCTGTAAGTAGGGTTGCCAGCCTGAGCTCCTGGAAAGAGTACTGCTGTTACGTGGCTGCGCAGGGCAGAAAGGAAAGCAGAGGTTATGGATTGCAGCCTTTCCTTGACCCGTCTAGCTTCACTCTTATGTGCCCCACCCTGGAATCTTCAAAAGTTTGTAAACATTAGCATTAATGGCATCTTTAGCTGAGTCTGGTGTAAATGCAGAAAGAGGTGCTTGCAACTGGCTGGTGATGGAAGAGGACACTGTGTGTCTCATACCTGTGCCTTATGGAAAACAGGATGGCATACCACAAAAGAAAGTGTCCCATTCTAATGAGACAGACGGTAACCCCACCTTTAAGTTATATATTATTTTAATTTTATTTTATTTTTTACTATATAGTAATATTAAAAGAAAAATTAACTGGATAACATTGCAGTGAAGGCAAGTTGGGATGTCACAGCTCGTGTCAGCTGTTAACACTGATCTAATAACCTCTATCTATTGATTTTGGCATTAGGGTATAAACGAGCCTCTAAGTAATGAAAAATAACACATTTAGGTTTGCCAGCCTTTGCAATGCGGGAATAGTCACAACTGTTAATGGCTTCATGGAACACTGCATGTGTAGAGAAGGCCAATGTGTAGCAACCACCTGCTCACAGCTGCTATTAACCCTATAATGACTGAAATGACCCTCCCCTCTATTTTTATGTTGTTTTTTGCACAGACTCCGGAGAAGTGAAGGCTGCCAATCCGAGTAGTACTCAAATGTGAGGAACTGCTGGTCTTGGATTTTATTTTTTTCCATTGAACTCAGCTGATCATATTGATCAGTAGATAAACGTAAATAGCTTCAACTTTTAAAGATCAAATTGCAGTGTTTTTTCACTGTATCGAAAAAAGTCAGTGCTTTATTTAATTCTCTCTCCTGTAATCATAGCTTTTGTCTATTTGCTTATATATCACGTTGTCAATTATGCATTTGTAATTTTACATGTAATATGCATTACTTGCCAGTTTTATTCTTAAGGCTATGGACCTCATGTGCATATAGAAATACAAAATCCTGGCTCTGTCACAAGTTGCACAAATGTTATATAAGCATTAAGTAATTGTAGACCATAGGACTGCTAATCTCAGTTCGCTCTGTGATGTCAAGTGCAGAATGTACAATTAACTGGTGATTTCCTCATACTTTTGATACTACTTGTACCTGTATGTCTTTTAGAAAGACATTGGTGGAGTCTGTATCCCTTTTGTATTTTTAATACAATAATTGTACATATTGGTTATATTTTTGTTGAAAATGGTAGAAATGTACTATGTTTATGCTTCTACATCCAGTTTGTATGAAGCTGGAAAATAAATAAATATAACATTAAGGAAGTCCATATTGATTCTTATGCATTTTACATGTTCCACATACTTGAACAAATTTATGAAAAATTTTACTTCTCTGTGTATTAATATTAAAGGGACATTGCCAAGTGATGTGGGCAAACTACCAGTGTGGAGTTTTTCTTACTGTACAGTTGTGCTGCTGGTAACTTTTCAAAAGTTTGGGATGCATACTGATGAATGAGAGTGCCTGAGATGATGTGTGGCCCCAGCAGAAGCGTTTGAGGTGCCAAAACCAGAGTATAGGTGTGGTCTTAAGTATAAATAGAATGTAAACAGTTCTAAAGGAAAGCTAGTTTTGATTTTATTTTCTGAATGATGTAAAGGTAAGGAATAGAAGTTTTAACATCTAAGTTGGGAGAAGAATGCAAAGTGATCCATTTGAATTTCTGCTGAAGATGGCATTTCAAGTAATAAAGATTACCCAATAGAATCCCCAGTAATAAAAGTTGACATTGATTCAATGTCAAATCTGTATTTTTTTTCCCCAGAGGTTAAATTCATTAGTTCATTATTTTCAGTGTTATGCAGAAGGCTGGGTTAAAATGTCATTGCTAAAGCCATTATCAGCTGTATCCCGTTTAGTTTTCAAATGATTGGCAGCTGTTTCCACATCTAAAATTAGTTCATTGCAAGGAAAAGTAACAAAATGGTCTATCTGTATTTAAGTCTCCGTAACATAAGTCTGAAAATGTTCTGTAATTTAAGTGCAGTCACAAAGTTAAAAATCATTGAAAATATAGGACTAGTTAACGGTGTATTTTAGGAACTGAAGTCTCTAGTGCTTTAAGGAAAGAAATTGTGTGCAGGGTGTGGTGAGGGGTGGAACTGCTGTCTGTGCATCTGTGGCTAATTAATATTTATTTGGCATATTTCCACAAGATGAAGAACTTGGAGAATTGGTTCTAATGAGTTTACACATTTACATGTTTCACTTGCAGCTTTCTTCTTCAGCAATACTAAAGGTATGTTGTTAAGGGAAATTCCTCGTATTAGCTTGAGGTATGTGAATGTGAAGGTTTGGGAGTTCCCCACCCCCCCACACTTTGTAAAATGACCCAGACTAGCACTCAGTCGGCTGGAAGTTAAGTGATGAAGCTCTATTTACAGCTTTGCACAATGTACAGCAGATATTTACTCTATATACAGAATATTTACAGAAATATACAAGTAGAAGGTAATACAGCAACACAACTCCTCTCCCAGAAATCAGAGACCCCAGGAGGGGCTCCCAACCACCCTTCCACCTTCTCGCCACCCCTGTACCTTACCCCAAGGTTTGTCTTACGTGCAAGGTAAATTAGGAGGATCAGCCAGGGGGTTAGAAGAAAAGTGGTTAGTGAGGATTAATCAGCAGAGGAGCCAGAGCCCAGAAACTGCTAGATCACCCCAGCAGCTCCTGTTCCAGCAAGCGACAGAGAGAGACTGACTTATCGTTTTGGTTAGTGTTCCCAAACAATTCTCCAGCAAGCGTATGAGTGAAGTAGACATCATGATGTTTTCCTTTCACAGCCTATAGTGCAATTTTCTCTATTAAAATATTCTAATCAGCCTCAAACCAGCACAGTGAACTGTTTGCACACTTGTCAATTGTTTCAATATCTGTAATATAGTATTGAATTAGGGGGAATTCTCTATTCTCCTGCATACACCTGTCTTCTTCATTTAATAGTTTTAGAGACATCTTCCTGCCCACTATCCAATACTCGAAGCTTAATTCATTGCAAATCGGGAGACACAGGACACTTCACACAACAAGCCATTAAGCAGAAGTAACGGCCATGTTATGGCACTACTTCTGAAACAGATTCCACTGTTGTTCTAGTACATGTAATATGAATTTTTTGCTTTGGTGCGGATGTAGCAAGATGCGTACAAGTGAAATACCAGTTACTGGGATTTGGCCTTGCACTAACCAAAATTGGAAAGAACACTGAAATCTAAGGAATTTTTTTGTGTGTGTGAAGAAATGTCATTCTATTATCTGTATTCTCTTACGATTTTTTTAAAGAAAAACTTGAGTGAGAGGCTACTTCATTATGCAGTATATTACACATTGGAGTCAGCCTTAGAAGTTGTTAACAGCTGAGGTATTGAAGGTACTGCTTTAATGGATTACTGTTGGCCATCTGGAGAAGAATACACATGCTATATCTATAAATCTGAGACTGAAATATTTGTTCAGCCTAAAGTGGAGAGCAGTGTTGCTGTTTTAAAACAAAGTGAAACCAAAAAACCCAGAAGCCCTCTACTTGCCTCAAGACTAGCAGGAAATTGTCACAACTTGGTATCCCAAGCCAACTCTGGGCAGCTGGAGATGTCATGCTGAGATTAAAAAATCTTCTTGAAGTAAATTAAAGTGAACTGACATCAAAGGGCTGAGGAGTTGGGTTTATTAGAGCCAATGAAAACTGTAATGGACCAGAGAAGAGGGGAAATGGGAAGAAAAAGGAGAGGGGGGGAAAGAGTTAAGAGAAAAAGAAAGGTATCCGTGCTTCCTGGATCTAGTGATGTTTTCACAAGCATAGTCCAAGTTCTTGGTGGTGAGTGTATGTCGCAGTGGGTACAACACACGGACACCAGAGGTTGTGGTCTTTTTATACCCTTTTAGGCGGGGGAGGCGGGAGGCAGTCTCCAAATCACGACGGGACGTGTGCAAAAGTGAATTTGAGCGGTCCGGTGCAATGTCTGCCTTTGGCCTTTCTATGGCACTGTTGCAGTGGTTTTAAAATAAGGAAAGAAGGGATTCACGCCTCTACAGAAATTCCCTCTTTTGATTGTTAAGCCGTTCTGTCAGGCCAGCAGCTTTCCTCGACAGCCGTTAAGGGATATCAAAACCATCACCCTGTCTATTCAGACCAGGTATGCAGTGCCTTGTTTTGAGACAGAGTCACTGGGCTTTCACAGAAATGTAATAAAGTTCTAGGCTTTTTGTCTCATGGATTGTAGACTAGCTGAAACAAAATCTACTCATGAGAATGCAAGTGATGGTTAATTACAGGTAATAATACTTAGGTGTTACTTCATATGTGATGAAACAGTAAAAATACTTTTTTGGACAAAGCTGTGTCTATGACACAAATAATGCAGATCTAGTGAGGAAAATAGGAATGTTGTTAAAATTACTGGAAACTGTCCCCTTAGGAGAAAGCAACCATCTGAGATGATTAATATAGTTTGGTCACCTGTCCCTAAATTGTCCTTTAAGTAAGCTTTACAGTCTTCTGTCTAAAAATACCACAATTTCAGAGAAGGCTGGGAGTGGGAAAAGTTATTACTAATGTAAAATGGAACTGGTTACTTTCTATTTTCCATTGAAATTGTGGCAAACGAGAATTTGTAGTTTTTACGAGAATGTGAAAAGCTTTGGCACTCTCTCGGTTACATGCAGAGACTATTTAGCAATATGTGGAAACACCCCAGGTGCCAGAATATTAGCTGCTCTTCAGTTTCATAAACTGACGTAATTTTAACACAGTAACAAACTAAGCTATAAACCTTGAGGGTATTCAGCTACTAGCAATCATCAACTGCATAATCTCAAACTTTTCTCATTTGGTTTTCCTAGAGTAAATGTGTACAGTGGTACTCCACACACAACTGTGTTCGCTGTGGTCTCTGTCAAGACTCAAGTTTGTGCTAACTAGAAAGACTGGCTTCTTGAATGTAGATTGGTCTACATTAGCCTTTTATTTGGTGGCGCTCTGTCATGGCTCAATATCCTCACTCTTAAGTTTGGAAAAATTGTCACTTTTTTTTTTTTTTTTTTTTTTTTTAATGAGTCCTTAAATGGGTAGTTTTGTCCTAGATAGTCTAATGTCAGAAAGTAGGATCATTCTAGATGATCTCCAGAGGTCACTTCCAACCCCTAGCATTCCGTGATTCTATTATTTTCTCTGCAGCAGTATGGCACTTGCTGACAATGCAACTCTTTGCATGTGTGTAAATATACAATGCTTATATGTGTAAATATACAATTATGTATATATATTAAAACCCTAATTGAATATTAATGCAGAATACCCATGTTTTATTATCTAGGCTGCCTTCACTGGAAAAGAAACCAGTATAGTACAGCATTGTTTACAGGCATTTGAGGGGTGCAGTTTGCTGGTATTTTATTAAGTGAAATTTACACCAAAGTTCATAATACCTTCCCAGTCACTGCCAAAATATTTTGACAGGGAGTTGTTATCTTCTGATACAGTTAGAGGAAAAAAAACTGCCAGTTGCCCCAGAGTCAGTAGCTGTGGCAGAGATAAATTGCCTGGATGATATGTTCAATCTTTGTTGAGGCTTTTCTCATCACCAGAAAAATATTAGGGTTTCTGAGCTAGTTTCTATTGAGTTTTGTGTAACAAATAAGGTCATCTGAAGTGTGACTTTCTAACAAAGGGTAGTCCATGTGGCCCACGATGACTTTACTTCCTTGGTGTCTGTGGTCAGGGTCCAAGTGAAATATAAGGAATTGTACTGATAACAATCAACCTTCCAGCCTGAGGCCCTGCTTTTCATCATCAGAGTAGAACTGGTTATTCTGATGTCAAGGTGCAAGGAACCTTCATATTGCCTTGACATGTGTTTTGCCGTTGATACAGACTTTGTTGCTGCATTTCTTAGCTGGAAAGCTGATCCACAGCCTCAGTAGTCAAAAGATTTTGAGGCTTCATGTGCTGTTTTACATGTGTGTGTGATTCTTGCATTAAACATTTGTTAAGCTGAGTTGCTCTTGTCCTTTCCCATTACTTGTACATATTGAGTAACCTGTACTAGTGGGAAGTGTCCCTGCCTATGGCAAGGGGTTTGAACTAGATGACCCTTGAGGCCTCTTCCAACCTTACCATTCTATGATTCTGTGTCTTACAGTGGCCATATGTTCTTCCTGTCTGTCTTGTCAGGATAAGTCAAACTTCAGTAGGATAGGTAGAGGAGTGGAAACTTGTGTAACCGCTCTACATCTTGTGCAGTGTGAGTTTTAGTTTGATTTGGTTGGTTGCCTTTTTTTTTCCCTTTGTTAACATAGATATTCAAAATTACTGCTTGAAACGAAGTATGATCTTGATATTAATTTTATTCCATTTGCATACAATACTCTGATATATCTGTTGTCAATATTATCATATGTCACATAGTGACCCTGATGACTCCGTTTGGTTTTGAGGTAGTTGTTCAGGTGAAGGATCTTGGGTTTTTTTTGTTTTGTTTTGTTTTTTTTAATGTCCAAACTGTCTTTGAGTTCTATCAATTTTAGTTTTCACATTCATCATTCACAACACAAGACTGGGTTTTTCTGATTTTGCTAATCCTCTGAAGGATATGGGTTAGATTCTTCTGGTTACTCTAAAAATTTGTTTTGGTTTGTGCTGGGTTTTGTTATCCTGGAGCCTTGCCCTGTAAGTTTCTTGTGTTTGTTGATGACACATTCTGGACAGCTTTGGTGTTTTGTTGTAAAGGGTTAACCCTCCTGCAGGAACGGTCTGTGGTCTGAACCTGACCCCGGGTCCTCCTGACTCCTCCCAGGGGGTGGGTCTGAACCTGGGCCCAGGTGTTGTGGTTAGCCCACTCCGCTTCCTGTCTGGACCTCCTATATAAACAGAGGAACATCCTGTTTCCTTCTCTCTCTGCCTGTTTGATAACACCACCTTGTTCTTGCTGCTCACCCTACCACATGGTGGACACCCCCTCCTGAATCTACCTGAATCTGTTGCCATCAATCTGGTTGCATATATATTTTTGTACCTTGTTTCCTTTCCCTATGTGTTTTGCAGCTCCCCTGCCCTTAAATACCTTTTTCACTTACTGCTAAGTTGTTGGGGTTTTTTTTATTTAACTTCCAAATCAAAGCAAGGCTGTTCTTTGGGTTTTTTTTTTTTACCCCTTTCACTCTCTACCTACATCTAATTCCTTTCTTTCCAAAAGGGGGGAGAGGGGAACACTTATCATACTGGTTCTATATTTTGAGTCTCTGGGAAGATTAAAATGAGACCAATCAGTGTTAGCTGAAGAATTTTACTTAACCTTTGGTACTGCTCTTTGAGAAAGTCTTCATCTTCTAGACAGAAATAGAGTAGAAAAGAAAGCTTAAAGGGATGTATGAAATATAGCTGCTGAGAAAAGTTGGAACTACAGGACGTTGCTTTCCCTGGGCTTTGTGCTGTGTGATGTGACTGGAGATAGTAGCAGAGTGCAATTGTTGAAGTTAAACAAACCTGACAAATTATAGAGATCCATCCATGATTAGGGTCAAGCATAAAAGCTGCTGAAGAATTTTGAATTTTTGTTTTATATTGAAATAATAATATTGGCAAAATCACCAAGCTTCCTGAAACTTTGCATGCTGTGTCTTGGTCCCTGTGGAGTTCATTTGGCAAGTCAGTTGTTATATTTCTGAAAAGCTCATAGCAAGAGTTCATTGAAATTAATTTTCATAAGGCTTAAGTATTTATTGCTCTTGAATGTGAGTCAACAAATCATGTTTAAGTGCTTTGTTGACTAACAAAGAGTGTACTTATCTGTTTCTGCTTTTCTCAGCACATACATGCTTGTCCTCATTCTCATGTCTGTTTTTTACATGCACAATCCTCCCTCCCCATTAATCTCTTCCTGTTGCTTATATTAGCTGCTTTCTCACACAACTTCTCTTTACTCTTTTGTAGAACACAGGACCTCCCATTTCCTTCCTCCCAAAGTGTGTTTTGTGTGCAGTCTTCAGAAACAATGGACGAGGGTGGCACTTTAGTGCTCAGAAATCTTGAGGGGGGGTGTCTGCAGGGAGGGCAAATTCAGACGTTGGTTCTTTGTCTGCATGTACATAGCCATTTTCTTAATTGCAACTTTGTCCAGGTTTCTAATGCAACACCCTGTGTATAGCTGTAGCTTACTTTATTGAATTGCAATGGTTATGATCTGATGAATACAGGGGTTTTTTTGTTTGATTGTTTGTTTGTTTTTTTATTTTATTTTTTTTTTTTAAATTTGCTGAAGTCTGTCAAATGCAGCTTAGGACCTGTGGAGGGAGTTAGGGAGGAGGGCAAGGGGAGGAGTGGTAGTTCTGGTCAGACTTCTCAAATTCAAGCAGTAATCGTATAAGCCCTAGGGGCCTGTTGTGTAATTAAAAGGATCTAGTCTATCTGACTTTCTTTTAAACCACATTTCTGCTGCTTTTAATCATGTTTGACCAATATACGTTCTCAATTGAAAAAACACATTTATTTCCAAAACAGTGTTGGAGATCTATTGTTAATGACCTGTACAGGACTGAACTGTCCACACAGTGATGTCTCCATATTGGTACTTGCTATTCAAACAACTGGCTTTCCAGAGTGGTGAGGATAGGAACTTCATTTTGGTGTAGCTCTGTTTGAATCTTTTTCATTCTCTTTATGGGAACTGGTATGTCACAACTTTAACATTTTTTAGTCTTCTGTAATTCATTAAATAGTGTTTCCAGTTCCTGTTTGCTTATTCTGCAGAGTTTATTTGGGTTGAGTCAAGTGGATACAACCTACTTTTCTTGTGACATGTATGTGGGATGTAGTGTTGTTGTTTCAGTTAGTATGGAGTAGTTTACAAATTCCTATGTTTTCTGGATAGCTGAAGTAATGTCTTTAGTCAGTTCCAGGGGTAAGGAAGTGTCCTGTAGGTACTATTGTAGCAAATTTAAATTTGTTTCCCAAGTATTTCTGGCAGGCATTTGAAGGTTGTGGTTATAACTTCCTTCATGTTATTTTTGCATTAGGGATGTAAAATGTCATCACTTGTGGGCAAGGCTCCCTTACAGACCTATTTCCACATCTGGTTGATAACTGTGTGCAAATAGAACTTTCAAAATGGAAATCCATTTGAAGAGAATGAGTTACTCTGCTCAGTTGTGTTATACTGTGTGTATAGCTAACAGGATGAATTGGTTTAATGTTCGTTTAAATTGCTTGGATCTGATGCAGACATTGGTGTCTTTTCACAACTGCTGGTCTGGGGTTTAGGTGTCTAACTTCAGCAAATTTGCCTGTGTTTTCCCGGATTTGCTTTTTCTTCGAGTGCAATGAGTTCTTCATGAGGTAGATGTTGCACATCCTGCATCTCTTTGAAATCTTTGCAAAACTCTAAGATGCTGTCATGTCAAGCTACATTGTTTGATCTTTGTACATTTTGGGAGGTTTGCTTGTGGTTTTTTTTCTTTTTTTTTTTTGGGGGGGGGCAGGGAGTGGGGTCATGGTTTTATGGTTTTTTGGGTTTGGTTTTTTGTTTGTTTGTTCATTTGGTTTCCCTTTTCGCTTTTTGCTTGGAGGGTAATTGAGGTTTCAGAATACACATTGTTTAACTGAAATAAGGACTACATGATGTTTTCGTAGTACCTGCAGTATTAGCCCTTGTTCCTTTCATAGTTCTAAACTTGTCCTTGTTTATAGTATTGTTCTGATGTTTGTGTCTTCATAATTTTAATAGCATTGGCTGAACTTTCACTTATGCACACTGCTAAAGAAATTATTGCAGCTGAATGCATTTGCTTCATGCTGATGTGATGATTTTCTGTTCCTCATTGCATTGGGTCTTACAAGTGTCACAATGTATGTTTCTTGTTTTGAAGGTGCTAATGCTATATACGCAAGATACGCTTGACATAAAAAATGGATTTTTCTTGGGCATGCTTTCATTTGAACTAGTTAATATCTCTGGCCAATAAACAGGACATTTTCTTTTAAGGATGCATCTCAGTATGCAGAGAGATGACTGTGAAAGAAAATGTTGATTTTCCTTTATCTTGAGAAGTCATAGCTTGTTTACTGTTGGAATTCTTAATGCAATGTACAGTTTCTTATTATGATTTCTCATGGCAGCCTTTACTGTAGTGTCTTGTTTGCTGATTATTTTCTTAAAAGAATCTTCCCTACTGTGGTTATTCTGGTTATTCTGACAAGATGTTCCTAAAGGAAAAAATTTGTCATCGATAAATTGAGTAGCACGTGTCTGCAACTCTTTCTGCCGCATATATCTAATAGAACTTCCTTAGCCCATATTTCCTGTCTGCTGAACAAAGAAATACATAACTACTTGGCTATGTAGTTTGCATTCTCAACACTTTACGCTGTGGAGTGAAGAATGACACTACTTTCTAGTAAGTGTAAAACCCATAATGCTATGCTGTTTGCCTTTTTAAAACAAGATTTTTTTAAGCCAATGTTCTATTCCTTTGTTTTAGATGACCTGCTTTTAAGTCCCCGCTTTGTCTCCCTGATCTTGCATCTACCTTGTACAGTATTTCAGTTCTCACACTATTTCATTAATATGTAGACCTGTATTTTATGGCTATGTGTTATGTCATATTTTTTCCACAGCAGAGAGTCCCAGTTTAGTTAACTCCAGAGGTATTTACACAGTGTAGGTGAGAAGGTCCTGCCCTCAGTCCCTGTGGGAGTTTATGGTGGTTACCTATTGACATGGGTCACTACAAAATGCCATTATAGTTGAAGTATGAGCTTCTGCAGGTTTCTGATTCACTAAAATTGTACGTAAATAAAAGGTACACAAATAAAATTAGAAGAATGCAAATTGCTGGCCTGCTGAAAGCACTCACGTCCCCTTTTTGTCCAAAGGAGCTGCTTGACAGTAGTTCCTGTGGCATAATGGACTGAAGACTCTCCTGTGGGCTGTCCCACTTTTGGTGCCTTGTGGAATCCTCTTGCCTGTCTTTGTCCTTGTTGGAGACAAGGATGTAAACCCAACTTAGTCAAGTGATCAGGGGTGTTCTTTTGGTTATTAATTGAGAATTGTCAAATAAATTGCTGTTGCTGCTTGTGACAGTTTGGGAGTTCCCCTCCCCTCTGCGCTTTGAAAAATCACCCAGACTAGACTCAACCAGCTGGAAGTTAAGGACTGAAGCTCTATTTACAGTTTAGCACAATGCACAAGCAGATATATACACAATATACAGGAATATTTACAGAAATATACAAGTGAAAGGTAATACAGAAACACAACACCCCTCCCAGAAATCAGAGCCCCCATGAGGGGTTCCCAACCACCCTTCCACCTTCTCCCCACCCCTCTACCTTACCCTAGTGTTTGCTTATGCACAAGGTGAGTTTGGAGGATTGGCCAGGGGGGTTAGAAGCAGAGTTGTTTGTTAGGTCTACTCAGCAGAGAGGAGAAGGCAAGAGCTAGACAGCCCGAGAATGTCTGAACCTGAGTGTCTTATCTATGTTTTGTGTTCTTAGTCTTAAATATCTCAGAAGCCTATGAGTGAAGTAGATATCACCATTTTTTACAGCCTATAATATAATTTTCTCCGTTAAAATATATTCCAGTTAGCCTCAAACCAGCACACTGCTACTTGGGAGTTTGGGGGGTTTAGGTTAGTGTTTTGTAAATTATTTTATTACTTCCCTTCTCCTCTCAGCTTTATATCTTGCAGTCTTTGTAAATTTAACCTATACCATTACTTGTTTCACATATGAGCTTTTACTGCACTGTAACAGCACAATCTGCCTTCATTCTGCTCTCTGCACAGTTTGCCTTTGCTTACTACATCAAATTTGGATGCTTAGTTTGGGCTGAAGACACTTTGAAAAAGACAGTATGCATTTATAAAATAGTATCAGTGGATAATTTGTTTCCCTATTGTGGTACTTTTTTTTCTTTCTTTCTTTCTTTAAGCATGCTTTGCATTGCCAAGGTTAAAAAGCTGTCAATAACAAAAGCCAACTTCTCTGCAGATTTGTTAAATTATAGATACTCACTTAAACAAAAAAAAAACAACCGCTGCTTGCTTGGTGAAGGTCACCTTCTTTCACCTGAAGTATTATTTTACAAATTAAATGTGCTGGGATTCTATAAACATGGAATTGGCCAGATGTACCAAATCAATACCTTTCACAAATCTGCTAAAAATATGTACTTAAAGAATACTGCGTGTTGATGACATAGCATTTATTCATATTACAATAAATACTATTTTTCAGAGATGAGAGTTCAGTTAAATTTATTGACCTCTTCATCCACACTTAAGGAAGAAAAATAGGGTTGGAATGACTAAGATTGCTATTGTAATGGTCAGGAGAACATGAACATCTGTAACACTTCAATCTTCATTTTTACCTGTCTCAATGACCTTAGTAACACTTTTTAAAGTTGTTTGGTTTTTTTTTGTTTGTTTATTTGTGGTATTGTTTGGGTTTTTTGTTTGGGGGGGGGATGGATGTTTGTGTGTGTGTTTTCACAAAATGACATGTTTCATCCCAGCAAATGGTCATCACACTGTTCTGACTTCTCAGTGACCTTTTAGGTATACTCACATTCTAGCCAAATCACAAACACATACAGCATTGGTAATGAATACAAAACCGTCCTAATGTGCTTAGCTATGCAGGTCAGAGTGCCAACAATTCTTTCACTGGCCATTAAACTAGACTCAAAGGGAGAAGGGGATAATATCAATCAGACTTGCCTGTGGCAAGCTATGGGGTGACATGCCAAGGTTAGAGAGATGGAGTACTATTGAGTGCCTTCAGCCTGTTTCTCTGAGGTATACTGAGTATACTGCAACACACTTGAAATCTTAGAGGGGTGAGCCGGGGGCTCCTGCCTAATAGCAGCCAAGAGGGAAACACCAGTGAGAAAGGAGGTGTGGAGATATTGCCCTCTACATCAAGGAATTGGTAGAATGTGAAGTGCCGTCTCTGAAGAACAGCCACGAGCAAGCTGGAAGCTTATGGTAAGAATTAAAGACTGAGTCAACAAAAAGAGCCTTGTGATTGCTGTCTGCTACAGACTGCCTGGTCAGGGGAGTCAATTGGCAAAAATCTTTTTAGTCCAGCTGCAGGAAGATTTGTGCTCACAGGCTCTAGTCCTGCTGGTGGCGTTCAATCACCTAGACATTTGCTGGGAAAACAGCATGGTGAACTATAGGCAATCTGTAAGATTCCTGGAATGCATTGAGGCTACCTTAAGCCAGATAAATGGGCAACCCTACTGAAGGAGGATGCAGTATTGGACCTGATGATCAGCAAGTTCATCGGTGACATCAAGGTTGGAGGCAGCATGGGCTGCAATGATGATGCACTGGTGGAGTTTACAGTACTGAGACATATATGTCAAGTGAGGAGTCAAGTTAGATCCCTGGGTTTTAGGAAACAAAAAGTCCAACTCTTCAAGGAGGTAGTCAATAGGATGCCCCTGGGAAACAGCCGTCAGTGACAAGGAAGCAGAACAGATCTGGCATATCTTTAAGAATACTTTCCATAGAGCACAAAAGCTCTTGGTGTCCGTATGTGAGAAATCAGGAAAGAAAGGCAAGAAACCAGCATATGCAAGTCAAGATCTGCTGGCGAAACTGAAGGACAAGAAGGAAATGCACAAGCAGTGAAACCAGAGACAGGTATTCTTGGAGGAGTATAGGGACACTGCCCAATTGTGTAGGAACAGCATCAAAAAGGCCAAGGCACAGTTGCAGCTGAATTTGACAAGGAATGCAGAAAATAATAAGGGCTTCCAAAAGTACATGAGCTATAAAATCAAGATCAGAGAAAGTGTACCCATCCTCATAAACATGACTGGCAGGCTAGAAACATTGGACAAGGAGAAGGTGGAGCTACTTAAACTTTGTGCCTCACTGGCAACCTCTCTTCCTACACCCTGTGCTGGTTTGAGGCTATTTTAATAAAGAAAATTACACTATAGGCTGTGGAAGGAAAACATGGTGATATCTACTTGATAGATAGGCTTGCTGAGATGTTTAGGAAAATAACTAAAAACATTAGATAACAGAGTCTGTAGGGGCACAGCGTCTCAGGCGGTCTAGCTTCTGCCTTCTCTCTGGTATATTAATCTCACTAACTACTTTTCTTCTAACCCCCCTGGCCGATCCTCCGAACTCACCTTGCGCATAAGGCAAATCTTGGGGTAAGGTATAGGGGTGGGGAGAAGGTGGTTGGGAGCCCCTCCTGGGGTCTCTGATTTCTGGGAGGGGTGTTGTGTTTCTGTATTACCTTTAACTTGTATATTTCTGTAAATATTCCTGTGTATAGTGTGTATCTCTGCTTGTACATTGTGCTGAGCTGTAAATAGAGCTTTACTCCTTAACTTCCAGCCGGCTGAGTTCTAGCCTGGGTCATTTTACAAAGTGTCGGGGAGAGGGTAACTCCCAAACCATCACACACCCCTTCATTGTGTAGTCTGAAAGATGGGAACTAGGGGAATAAAGTTCCTTGTGCTGTAAGAGGAAATCAGGTTTGTGATGCCTGAGAAACCTGGATGGGATAACAAAGCATAGAAAATTTGTTTTTAAAATAGTCACAAAGAAATGGGGAAATCAAGGCTGTATTCCTAGAAGTCTTGATATCAGTTTGTGTCCAAATACTGCAATGTGTTTTAACAAGAGCATCCTAATACTGTATTATACAGTTGATATAGTTGCATACAGGTACAGTAGAAAAGCAGGACAAGGAGGAAAGCAGTGGGAAGAATTATGATTAATGGCAACATGACTGCTCTGAGGATGTTGCTGCATGCCTGCATCTGAAGTGCAACAATACTTTCCACATGTGTTTTGTTTAATAATGATTTAAAAGCCAACTTTCTGTTTCTTTTCTGCAAAACTTGCTGCTTAAGGGCTTGGCAGCTCACTTTATGCAGGCTTATTTGTTTCAGGGAGAGATCACACGTTTCAAAGCTAATTTGTGAGATGCTTTTCTTAGTGCCCTTTGTATGAGGAAAGGCTGAGCAATGAGTCTCTGAATGTACTAGAGACCTCCCGTGCTGACTGTGTGGTACTGCATTTCTGAAAAAAACTTATTTTCATTTTTCTGCTTGTGAAAGTGTTGCACGCCTCTGCATAAACCATCCTGAGATGGTTTCTTAACTTTGTCTGTCTGTCTTCTCCTAGAAATGCTGATGTAAATCCTTTGATTTTTGGAGCAAAAATTTTGTCAAGAAAAATGAACTGCCTCCTAATGTGGAAACAAAATCAGAGGAGCAGCTGGATTTTAGAAAATTTTGTGTTATCCTCACAAACTAACCACTTGCATACAGAAGAGATACCATTTATTGTAGAATAAATTTCAGAGAAGGTGGAATTTCAAGGGATTTTTATTGGTGCTTTATTTTAATTTTTGTCCTTGTTGGGCTGTTTTTAATGAGTATATAGAATCATAAGGTTGGAAAGGATCTCAAGGATCATCTAGTTCCAACCCCCTGCCATAGGCAGGGACACCTCCCACTAGTACAACCTCGTCCAACCTAGCCTTGAACACCTCCAGGGAGGAAGCAGCCACAGCCTCCCTGGGCAACCTGTTCTAGTATCTCACCACCCTCACTGTAAAGAACTTCCTCCTAACATCCAGTTTAAATCTCTCCTCTGCCAGTTTAAACCCATTGCCCCTTGTCCCATATGGGTTTAACCTATATGGTGACCATGACTGAGCCCTGAATTTGTCACAATGGTTAGTTACCTCATCCAGGAAGAGTGAAAGAGCTGAGAATGTGACTACTGAAGTTAAAGAAGCAACTTTGAGATCTTTATTATTCCATTTGAAGTAGTCTACCTTCAAGCCTAAATTCTCAGAGCATATGTATCCCGTTTATGTTTAGAGATTGTTACTCTGAAACTGAAGCCTGTGACCTGAGATGAGTGCAAGAAATTGCTTTTTACAAGGGTTTATGGAATCTCTCAGTGTCCAAACCTTATTGCATCAAATGTACTCCTATCACAGGAAAGCAGTCACTAGCTAGTAAGTAATCCCTAGAAATGAAGTTTCTTTCTGGAGTGAAATATTAGTCTCTCTAAACTTAATTTCAGTTGCATTAACTTTCCGTTGTAAATTAATTAATGTACAACTGCAGGCCATAGGCAGTCTGAAATGTTCAGTCATGGTAGGCATTTATGTTGAGTGCTGTTACTGCACTGGTATCAAAAGATGACCTTAAAAATGGAACAGCAACTGAAGAGTAAGAAACAAAGTATTTGATTGTTTTATTTTGGTTTTTAAATCCTTGTTTCTTGCACAGATTTTCTGACATTTTAAGTCAAATAATCATTCTCCTATGTTTTTTGATAGATCAGAAAAACACTAGTTACATACCTCATGGATACTGTCATGTTTCCAAGAGATGGCAGCTGTATGTGAATACAATATAGTGTAGAAAATTTAGGTTATTCAGGAATGTAGAATAGAGTCTTAAACACATCATGAGGGTTATCAAAACTTATGCATTTTCTTCAGTAATAACTTAATGTCTCGGGGAGGGATTACGTTCTGCAAAACATGCTGTTAAGAAGCAAGTTTCATGCTGCTTTATTATAACATTAGAAATAGGAAGCAAAAATCTGGGCACTGAAGCTTCTTGGAAAAAGCATGTGCCAAATGCTGTGAGCCTTGCTTAGAAAAACAAAATCATGCAAGCTGGCAGCAGGTGGCTTCTTTCCAACTTGACCTATCAGCAACAAGTGTGTCACTAAATGTTTCTTGGCGGTCAGTAGGCCATCTTGGATGAGGGCTGGCATGCAGGCATTTGGCAAACAGACCAATATTCCCACTAGATATGTTCCAAGCCGCCTTTCCACTTGACTACTCAATCATTACCTTTAAAAGAAAATGCTTATTTGCAAATGCTTTTCAGTAGTGGGAGATGCACGTGAATAGTGGCCTGTTAAATATTGCCAATAGCAAGACAGAAAATACCAAC
Organism: Eubucco bourcierii; assembly: GCA_013396675.1. Lineage (NCBI taxonomy): Eukaryota > Metazoa > Chordata > Aves > Piciformes > Ramphastidae > Eubucco > Eubucco bourcierii. The sequence goes on along the minus strand of VWZE01000355.1, from coordinate 231,292 downwards.
AGATATGGCTAAACGGACAGCTTCAAAATCTGTCAAAAAACCCACAACAGCTCCAAAGATTTCAAAATCAAGTGTTAATGGTGCACAGCAGAATGGCTTTTGGAAAGCCTAGAGAAGAAGCAAGTTCAGTTCATGGGGGAATTAAACAAAAAACTTTACTTGTTTAAACTGTTTGCATTCACACTCGTTGCTGAATATAGATCTGCCTCTAAGCTACTTGACATTTGGAATGGTTTTCTGCGATTCTACTTGCCAATTCCTTGTGCATGATTAGCTTTGCCTGTGTATTATGTGTTCTTGCCTGCTAAAAGTATCTAGCATTTTCAAGAAATAGCTTATCTAAATTTTCACAAAATCACAGAATCATTGAGGTTGGAAGGGACCTCTGCAGGTCTTCTGGCCAAACTCGCCTGCTCAAGCAAGGCTATCTACAGTGAGTTGCCTAGCACCATGCCCAGATGGCTTTTTAATATTTCCAAAGAGGAAGATTCTACCACCTCTGTTGGCAGTGTTTGCCAGTGCTTGTCAACAAAAATCATTTCCTCATCTTTAAATGGAGCCTCATGTGTTTCATTTTTTACCCTCTGCCAGTCCTGTCACTGGACACCCCTGAAATGAATCTGGTTCTGTCATCTTTACATTCTTGCTTAAAGTATTTGTACATGTAAATACGATCTACCCTGAAGCCTTCTCTTCTCTAGAGATTCTGGACACAGAATAAAAAAACACCTCAAAACCCAAACAAAACAGTGACAGTTCTCTCAGTCCTTCCTCCTAGAAAAGATATTCTTATCCCTTAATCATCTTACTTTCGCTCATATCTCCACACTTTTCTTGCATTGGGAAGCCCAGTACTGGACACAGCACCTCAGATGTAACCTCATCAGTGCTGAGCAGAGGGGAAGAATAAGCTCACTTGTCCTGCTCGCAACACTCTTTCTAATGCAGGCCAAAAATCAGCTATTTAGCATGGTGTCTATCAGGAATCCCAACCCCTCTGCAAAGCTGTTTCCCTCCTGGAGAACCCAGAGCACATAATGGTATGTGGTGATGTTTATCCACAGGTACAGGACTTTGCACTTACCCTTACTGAACTTCATGAGGCTCCTGGCAGCCTATTTCTGTAGCCTATTTAAGGAGGGATCTGTTCAGGTCCCTTTGGATGGCAGCAGTGGCATCAGTAGGTTCTGCTGGCTTACCAGTCACCTCTCAGTTCTATGTCATCAGCAGACTTGCTGAGGATGCACTCTGCCCCATCATCCAGGCCATAAATGAAGATGTTGAACGCGGCTGGACCTAGTGCTAATCTCTGGGATACACTGTTAATTACTAGACTGCCACTGGGTTCCACTTTAGGGACCAAGATATTCAGCCAGGTTTTCAGTCTCCTCATTTCTTACACAGTCCATGCTTCAAGAGGAAATTTTTGTGAGTAGGTGTCAAAAGCATTGCTGAAGTCTTAACAATATTGACTGCTGTCCCCTCATCTATTAGACTAGTCGTTTCATTATACAAGTTTATCAGATCGGTCAAGTATTACTTACCTTGGGTGAAACCATTCTGACTACTGTTCACTTTCTTGTCTTTCCTATGCCTGGAAATGTTTTCTAGGATTAGTTGTTTCATCATCTTCCTAGGGACTGAGGTGAGGCTGGCTAGCCTGTAGTTCCCTGTGTCCTTTTTCTTGATGACAGATGGGACATTTGCTTTCTTCCAGACTTTGGACACTCTCCCAACTGCCATGATCAAAGGTTATCAAAACAATGCACAATGACATTTGCCTTCTCCGTCAGCACTCGTGGGTGCATCCCATCAGGGTCCATGGACTTATACAAATTTAAGTATTCCGTGACCTGATCCTCTTCTACTCAAGGTATACATCTTCCTCATTCTGGACTCTTGGTTCTCTTGGTCTCTGTGACCTGGGATTCCTGAAATCCAAGCTTGCTAGGAAAGGCTGAAGTGAGAAGGCATTTGGTACCTCAGCCTCCACCATGTCCCATGTTACCACAGTCCTGCTTCACTCATCAGTGGGCCCACATTTTCCCATATGTGCAAGCATAATCAAGCTCCTGAACATGGTCGATAGGCAATATAGTCAGAGAATTTGCATGTGAAACAATGTGCTATATTAACATAAGGGCCTTGCTACAAGCATTTTTACAAACAAAGCTCTCTCTTCTGTTACTGTATTAGCATAAAGACCTTATTACAAAGAGAAGCCATCTTCAGTTTCACAATCTGTTACATTGTAATCATGCTCTGCATGCTGTTAGTGCTCTTGGGGATAGATCCAGCTAGTACTTATTATCTCAACAGATTAATTGTATTCTAGGAATCTTCATGTACTTCTCTCTGTTGGCTATAACCCACTTTAAGAATATAAAAATATAGTCTGTTTTAGCAAGGTAGCTATCCACCGAAGTGATTTTTTTTTCTTTTTTCTTTTTTTTTTTTTTTTTGTTGGTTGGTTTTTAAATATGAATTTTTCTCCTCATTGGTGGTATTAGGATTTATTCAAGGATTTTATTAACATACATTTTCTTTGAATTGTGAACTGATAATTGTTTAGACATACACCCAAGGAATGGATTTGTAGAATGTCAGGCAAATTTCACGTGTCTTCAGTACGCGCTCATGCACAGCTTATGATGTATATGGGGAAGACAGGAATGTGTGCGGCTGTAAAACTGCCACGTGTAGGGTTAAGAAGAATGCTCCAATTCTGTTTCAAAGTACTTTGTGTTAGTAGATTCATTCACAGGCCTAAGCAAACTTCCGTCATCAATGTCTTGTCTATAGCCATCTTCTTAATATTGGGTAGCATAATAATACCTTTTCAACCCCCAAATACAACAGTATTAAATAATTGTAAAGAAATGAGTCTATTTTGAGAAGAGACTTCTTTGCTCAGATNGGCCTAAGCACAACCTATCCTAAACAAGGCCTATCCTTACATGTTTATCCTGATAAGGGAGCTCCTGCCTGTCGCAAGGCTGGAGGGGGAGGAAAGGAGAACGAAGCCGTGAGCTTATGAAGAGATAGCAGAATTATGGGATTGAATAACAATCTTCCAGTCCCCAGAGGACTCTTTTTAACCTTATATTTCCCAACCTGGGACACATCCCAGTTGGGATGTGGGGTGTGGATGTTCACACATCCAAAATAGGGCTTGAAACAGCGCAACCTTTCTACAGAGTTCTTAGACATTTTAAATACTTGAACCTGAGTTCCTTTTTTTCATTAGCAAAATTATCTTTCTTTACTTTTTTTTCCCCTGTGTCACTCTTGCCAGTCCCAATGTGCAACTTCAGTGTTACTTAAGCCAACACACCTTTGAAACGGACAATGCCGTCTTTCGCAAGCTGTTTCCACCTTGTGTTAGCACAGGGATTTGATATGCCAGATACTGAAATCGATACAGCTGGAAGCAATTTCAGGAGGAAAAATGTAGCTGGATCAGTTTCCCATAGTGAGTGGTGACGGAGAAGAAAAAGCAACATGTGGCCAGAAAGGGGAGCAGCACAAATCAGAAGTATTCCATTTGGCAGCTGCAGCCTTCACTCATCCTCTAACTCCTAGTCTTCCCATCTTCTACTACCTTTGTATGGTTCTGTCCGATTGCTTGATGTATGGAAATATGCAAAACTACATTGGTCTTGCTACCTCATGTAGTTTTCTTCCCAGGCAGTTAATGCAGCCAGATTTGCAGGGGAATGTAGGATTTCTGTCTGTATCACAGAGTTTGTTTTTTCTAAGTCTTTTAAAATGCTGATTTAGAGGATGTAATATTCAGACTGCAGCTAAGCCATACATGAGAATAGCTTTTTCTATAAATAATGTGGCACTGCAAGTGGATCTTCAAAGAAGGGTAAGAGAAGGAGCGGATGTTTTGTTGTTGGAGGTTTTAGGAGGTTAAACACAATGTTTACCTTCTCCATTTAGGTATTAAATGTAAATTCAAGTGACATATGCAAACTTCAGTTAGTTTCCTTATTTTAGCTTTCCTTGTGTTTTGCTTAAGATCTTTTCACGTGCATATGACAACATAGTTTATTTCATGCATGCATTTAGTGAGAAAGCCTCAGTGAATTTGTGATTCCATCTATGGCATTTTCTTTAGGCCTAAACTGAAGTTCTGGTTTTGATGCCAAGGCAAGTAGCCCATCTTCCTTTCAGCAAGGAGGAATGTGAGAACCTGAAGGAGGTGAGCAATGTCTCATCAATGTCACTCTCAACTGATTAGAATAACATAGATTGTGGTATGAAAATAATATTGAATTCAATGAAACTCCCCCCTGCCCTGAAACAAAAACAACCCAACCAAACACAAAACCCCCAAATTGAACTAAAAAAAAAAACAAACCCAAAACAACAAAAAAAACCCCACACAAACCCAAAACCTCAAACAAAAAAGCCCTGAACAACCAAAACAAAAAAACCCCACAAACCCCCAAAACCCAAGTCTACAACCAACAGATCCCAAATCCCCCACCATGAGCCACCAACTTCAAACTCTGGTGATTCCTCAGTCAGTAATCAAAATAAAAAAAAATAATAATAATTATTATTGTTTAAGTAACTTTCTAAGTAAGTTTGTGGTCTTTGTGTTAAAATGAGCAATTGCATTTTTAACAGGAAATATGTTGTAAGATGTTCCTGTTTTCCTTATAGATTTATAAATACTAAAATGTACTGATTGAGGAGTATAAGTATTTCTTTGAACTCTGAGCAAATTACAGCATAATTCAGTTCTCAATTTCAGGTAGCTAGTTTTGTAACCATGAAATAATAGAATGGTAGGGGTTAGAAGGGACACTTAGAGATGTATGCTTAGATCAAGCTGCACAGGAAAGCATCCAGATGGGTTTTTTAAGTGTCCAGAGAATGATACTCCACAACCTCTCTAGGCGGCTTGTTTCCATCCTCAAAGCAAGGAAGTTTCTCCTTAAATTCAAGTTGAAACTTTCTGTGCTGTAGTTAGGATAAGAGGCAATGGGTACAATCAGTGGCCACCACTAAGAGCCTAGACCCATTTTTATGACCTCCACTCTTTACATATTTATTAATATTTCTAAAATTCCCTCCCAGACTTCTCTTCCCTAGTGTAAAGAGCCCCAGGTCTTCAAACCTCTCCTTGTAAGAGAGATGCTTCAGTCGTCTAATCATCCTTATGGCCCTCTACTGGACTCTTTCCAGTAGTTCCCCGTTCATCTTGACTGAGGAGCCCAGAACTGGACACAATACTTCAAGTTCAGTCTCATCAGGGAAGAGTAGACAGGGGGAAGACCTGTCCTTGATGTATTGGCTCACTTTGAAGGCCAGTTAATAGAATGTTCACAATTCTATTTGGAATGTAAAGATTTATAATATTCGTGTTATGAACAGAGCTAGAACCCAAGCCTGAAAATTTTATTTAGAAACAGTTCTGGACTGTTGGTTTGTTTTTTGGTGTGGTTTTAGTTTTGTTTTGTTTTGACTGACCCCAGTGGGGCTGGGGGTGGTTTCTTTTTGCTTTCAGAATCTGAAGCATAATGACATGTTATAGGACTGTCACGATGATGGTTTAGAAAGCTGTTTAGTGTTTTTAGTTTCTCCGAGGCTTTAGTGATACTCTTTTCTCCGGCTTCTCTTAACACAGCTCCTTTGTTTTGAGCGTGTTAGTGGTTAACGGTCTCCCCAAAGTGGTGGCTTGCAGTTACTGCAGGTTAGCTGCTTTTACATAAAAAAATCGGTGCAGCTGAGAAATTCAAGTGCGGAGAGCTCTATGATCGAGTATAGTTTAAGAATGCCCGTTCCTTGAACTGTTTTACAGATTGCTGCCTATGTGATCTGAACTTTGCCTCTTTCTGTAAGACTTCAGATGTACAGTTAATAGCGATAATTCACACACTAAAGAGCTTACACCTGAGAACTGGTCTAGTCATATCATGGGGGATATAGTGAAGTGGCTACTAGCATTTCTAGCTCCTTTTGCATTTAGTTCAAAACTCCTCTCGTACAGTCTTGGATTCTTTGTCATTGGTATTATTTAATGGGGTGATATGTTCATGTTTACATCCTACACAGAGGTGGTTTCTGTGTATTATGCAGTTTTACTGAAAAACAACGACATAACTAAACTCCAAATAGTTAACTGGTTTTTTGTGGTTTTTTTTTTGTTTTGTTTTTTTTCCGGGTTTTTTTTTTTTGTTTGTTTGTTTAAACTGACTAATTGCCTGCATCTGCTTTCCATTTTGACAACTGTTTTAAACCTCAGTATTCTATGATGTAGACTTCGGTGACTACCTTTTTAGACACTTACATCTTCCAGGCAGATCTTTTTCTGTCTCATGTAGCTATTGCTCTTTGAGCTCAGTTCAGTTGTGCAGGCATCAGTATTTATTGGATGTACCATAGGATATCCCATCTGGTCTCTGAAAGAGCATAGATGTATGGTGTCTGGCGCTGAAGTGAGCATGTGTAAGTTATCCTTGGATACAAGGTAATAGCAACTAAATGGAGTTTAAAAAAATTATGTATCCAAAGTAACTATCTGAAATACTAGCTGTTCAGTGACATGAACTTCTTTCTTTTTCTAGTCTTTCCTGGAAATCTTCATATCAACCAAGAAATCTCTCCTGACTAATTTTTTTTTTTCCATTTTGTTACATCTCTTCTGATATTTTAAATCCAGTTTTTATTTTACAGTACTGAAATATTGGATGCTTTGCTTTTGTGATGTTGCAACACTGCAAATTTCATTGTTTCCACAGGCTTTACCACTTAAATGCTTCCACACTGACATAGAAACTCCTAATAACTGAGCTAACTTACAGATCTCAAGAACTCAGGCTTTGCTCTGTTGGAAGAATGACTGACTGCAGGGATCTAATGGTTCTGTAGACAGAGACTGAGTTGGCTGTGTATGCCTATATTAATATAGGGATTTATTTTCCTGAGTTATACAGGCATAAATTCCATTTGAAAATGTACTTACAATGAAAAATGGCATAAGTATGCTTATGCTGTCTTGAATTGCCATTGGCTGGCAGTGACTTAATTGAGATTTCCTTTTTGAAAAGGATCTCTAGTGTAAAACTACTAAATGCTTATTGTATATTATTCATTGTGAGGCAGCATCCAAAAGATTCAAATCAGAATGGACTCCTTTGTAGCTTGTGTTATGATAAAAATATATGCATAATTGACTGAAAGGGAATCCGATATTAAAGTTCTGACTTTGAATAAAAGTTAGTGGGTAGAAGCATAAATGCATCTGAGAAGGAGGCAACTCACTGTTCAAGGGCTAAGCTGGCATTAGTTAATGTATATCTGGATGTGCTTTTTCTGTTGATCTGGCTGTGTCCACCTGTTGCACTTTGGTCTGTATTCTGCAGCAGTCTCTAAGCTAGTGAACTTGATTTATCTTGGGTGAAACATTGTCATCAATGTTGCAGAAACCAGCTAATATTCACCAGTCACAGATAGGTGTGCTGTTTTTGGGTGGGGGGAGGGGAGTGGGGAAGCTATTCCGAAGTAAATAAACAGATAAACCCTAACCATGTCTGGACTAGATGTTAGGTCCTAATGATCAAGTAGTTTTCATTGTGTGTTTCTACTTGTCCATAATACTCCTGGTAGTCTGTAGCATCATGGCTGTCATATGCTGTCATGCTCCATTGGTGGGCTGCTAAAGAATGACAGTAATGTTTGATAAGATGCAAACTCACCTGAAACTCGTTTCAGGTAAGTAGCCTGAAGCTTGAAGTTAGAATAGAAGGCAAGGAGGTACAGGGAGAGGACCGTTTTGAAATACACTTTGTAATTCAGCAGTGCCATGGTTTCAAAGTAGTTACATACAAGCTGGACAGAACCTTTCCCTCAGGAGCTTATGTCACCTAAGAGCCCCTTAGAAAAAACTGAAATAGTGCCTATAAGAAAAAAAGCAATCTTCATCCTGAACTAAAGCAATATATTTTCAGGAAACAAGTGTGTAGTTAATCAGCTTCTGCTCTTTCCAGACACAAATTAAACATTGATTTTTTTTTTTCTTTTTGAAAGATGTTACTTATACCTTCAACATTAAATTAGTGACTGTTTCTGTCTTGAATTCATTTGCACATGAATGGTGTTCTACGACACAATCACAATGTACTAATAGTGTCCTCTGCACTGCTAGCAAGAATGTCATTATCGTAATAGAAAATGGTGGTTATGAGTGAAGGCACACATCTATAACCTGGTGAGGAGTAGTTGGAGGAAGAGTTATAAGCAATTGTAACTGAAAAGAAGAAAAAAAACCATTGTTAACTTTATTTTAACAGTAGCTGATTTTAAGGTGTTCAGCAGCTGATTTTAAGGCGTTCAGTCCAACTTTAATCACAAGCAAGTGTGTATTGCAAGGACTTTTACTTGTTATGTAAAAGAGAAAAAAAAAAAAAAAGAGGTGTTTTGAAGAGTGACCTTTATTTCCCTCAAGGTAGAGAAATGTTGTTTTTCCAGTTACAGGACATACTTTGTAAAGGCAACACAACCCTTAAATAAAATAGGTGGTTGTAAGGAGTTAACAAAAGGCCACCAAAACAAAGTTCAGAGGTAGATTACGTATCTAGGAATCTGATAAAACAACTCCAAATCATACAAAGTGTCCTGAGATTAAGGTGATAGCTGAGAAATTGCATTAAATTATTAGGGAAACATATAGCAAAGTGAGCATTTATCAGTGTGAGTGAAGGAACTGTACTTCTGTTATCAAATGATGTTGAACGGAAGTGCTTCAGCTTGCAGGCTTAGAAGACAGCAGCCAGTATCTGTGCAGATTGCCTCCATCTGTCAAGGACAGTGTGGTGACTGGTATTGAAAGTTTATTTAAGGATTGCAAATTCTAAGCAAAAGGCCAGTATTATATTAGGCTCAAGCTAATTATAGCACTGCAAAAATTCTGAAGACTTACACAAGAGTCAAAAATACAGACTAAATCAAGCAATTTTTCGTATTTGGTGCTATGAGAAAAAATATTGCCAACAATTAAACATATGGAGATGTTTTGGAGGTTTTTTTTTTTTTTTTACTGAAGAGAAAAAAAACCCAACTAAACCACAAATACCTTACCTGTTGTGATAGTGTGTTTATTTCCTTGAGATACACTCAGCAAAGAATGTTAAAACTGAATAAAGTATCACAGTTGGTAATTTTATTTTCTTTGTATACATTACCTATTTTTCAGATACAACAGTCTTCAACAACAGGACAGAGTTTGCTGAGACTGAATGTGATAAATTGGTACAAGTTTAGATACAAAATTGCTAGAACAAATTATCTCCAGGACAAGGTATTGGTAAGTGGCTTCAGAATAATTATGGTCATGATAGAAAAGACAAAAGAATCACTCTAATCCATATTTAACACTGTTAAATTGCAGAGTAATGTTAACGAAGCATAGTTTGTGCTAATAATTCTGTTGGCCTTTAGATAATTTTTTTTTTTTAATTGGCAGGCATATGAAGACCCAATAAAGGACAAAATCCCCCAATCCCTCTTCCTTGCAAACCTGTCAAAGCTTGGCATGATTTAATGTGCACAGACTTTTCTGTATTCTATGAAAATAATGACGTGACTCAATCTATACTGGGCAGTGAACCACTGTGCAGTTGCCAGAGGAGTTGTAGAGAGACAAAAATCCCATAACTGTGGAAGTTTGCACATCCAAGTTGGAAATATGCAGTGTTTTCATGGACCCTACAGAAAAGGGTAAGAACAAACGTGTCTGAGTCTTATTTGCCTAAGAAAGGAGCAGTTTTTGCAGAGGTGTTTTCTGCACTCCCATCCTCTCTCCAGCCACACTGTATCTGGAAAGATTTATACTAGGCAAAGATGCTTGCTTGATTTCTGGAAATGTACCTGTGTTGTGATAGATGTTCTCTTCTACTTGGTATGGAAGAATGCTGTGAGGATGTTACTGTGTTGTATCTGATACTGGATCTGGTCCAGGGATGCATGCACTGCTGTTTTGTGCAGCATAGGCATACCTTGTGTATAACTGCTGTGAAAGAAAAGACAGGACTGTCACAAGAAATAACCTTCAGAGTCATGCCTTGAAGAAATAAACAATTCTTATAGAACTTGAGATGGGGTGAGGGAAGTGGGTCAGACTTGAGTATTTTACCTAAACGGGCATCACCTTTGTCTGCACCATTTTGACAGGAACAGATTAAAGTTGGTTTAGTTACTGAACCAAGAGAGACTGCTGCAGCCAAGGTCTGGGAGAGCTGTTACTGTTGTGACAGCCAAGGCTGCTGTATGTTTGTGTTTCAAGGTGATATGTAAAAAAAGCACTTATCACTCTTGGATAATTCACTCTGCTTTAAGGACTGCTGAATGAAGGGTCACATTCTGCAACCATTAATATAACTCAAAGCAATGTTGTAGCTATGATGTAGTACTGGAATAGTGAGGTTTGTCAACACCGTTAGCTCTTAGATTTGCAGATCTCTTTAACCTCTGTAGTGTAGGGGTTTTGAATTAATGCAGGATGTATTTTCAAAAGTTAATATTGTTTATTAATAGTCAATATTCAGAACTCACATTACCCCGATCATTAATTTTAATAATAATCAGTTCTTTGCATCAGTTGTGGAAGCAGGTGATATACAGGTGATAACAGGATCTAGAAATAACTAGTAATATATGTAACTTTCATTTAACTTGATTGAACTCGAAGAGAAGGCTTTGAGGTTAGTGTGCTGCTTGCGTCCACTAGATCATAGAATCATAGAATCATAGAATAGTAAGGTTGGAAGGGACCTCAAGGATCATCTAGTTCCAACCCCCTGCCATAGGCAGGGACACCTCCCACTAGTACAGGTTACTCAAGGCCTCAAAGATGGACTCAAAGAACTCCTTTCTGCTTATGGCAGAAGGCAATGGTGAATTACAAGAGGCTTTAAGTATTTACTCACAAAAATATTATCTGACAGTACCCAAAGCGCATGGTGGGGTTGCTGTTGGTGGTCTCAAAGCTGCTAGAGGCTTTGGAGTTTCCCCAGGCTTCTGCGTGCTGGAGAAACGAGGCAGACAATCTCTGACCTGGTCTTGGTCTCCTCTGGATGATCTGTGTTATCTCCAGGACTCCCTGTCTTGGCAGAAGGCCTTCAGGTGCAGGCAGGATGTTTCGTGATGTGCAGTCTCAGCACAGTGTCATGGCTGGCTGTGCAGGCCGAACGTGTGGAGGCGTTTAGAGTCTGATCCTGGTTGCTGGAGTTCCACACAGCTCAGGATGCAATAAGGTAGTAAGCAAGCACAGATACAATAGCAGAGCACATGTTGTGCTCCCTGCTTATCTCCTTTTATCCACACAGTCTGAGACTAATGGGTCTTTGGACACAGAATAGCCAATCAGAATGGCAGTTAGCCAAGCTTGACCATATTAGGTGAAACCATAGGCTTGCTTTACCCAAATTTGGGCAGAGCACAGGCCTTGCACAAGGCATACACAAGCTGAGCGTGTGTACCTTGTTTACTGCAGGTTGCAAAGGGCCAGGGTCCCCAGACTCAGTGGCTTCAGGTTCTTTGTCCTCTTTCCTGTGGTTGCTTCTCCCCGAAACAGAGAAGAAGGAGAACAGAAAAACATGCCTGGGCAAGCCAGGACATAAGCCTATTTTGGCCTGTTTAGACCTACCATGACAACCTCACACAAACTTATTTTTCTTGTAATGCAGTCATAGAGTCATAGAATGCTATGGGTTGGAAGGGACCTCCGGAGATCATCAAGTCCAACATCCTTGTAAAGCAGGAACGTTTAGAGCAGGACACACAGGAACACATCCAGGAGGGTTTTGTAGATCTCTAGAGAAGGAAACTCCAAAACCTCTCTGAGTACCCTGTTCCAGTGCTCTTGTCACTCCTACAGTGAAAAAAGAAATATTGAAATTCTCATGTTGAGGTGGAATTTGCTGTGATTGAATTTAAGTCCCTTGCCCCTCTTCCTATCACTGGGTATCACTGAAAAGAGACTGGTTTCATTCACTGGACAGCCACCCTTCAGATATTTGTAGGCATTGATAAGATCCCCTTTGATCTTCTTTTCTCCATACTTAATAGTCCCAGGTCTCTCAGACTATCCTCATAAAAGAGTTGCTCCAGTCCCTTAATCATTCTTGTAGCTGTCAGTTGAATTCTCTCCATTAACTCCCTGTCCCTCTTGAACTGGGGAGCTTGGAACTGTACACAATACTTCAGATGTGGTCTAACTAGGGCTGACTAGAAGAGAACCTCTTTTGAACCTGCTGGACACATTCTTAATGCACTCAAGCATAGTATTTGCCTTCTGGGACACTAGGGCACATTGTTGTCCCATGGATTATCAAGCAGGATTCCAACGTCCTTCTCTGTAGAGATACTTTGCAGCAGGTCAACCGCATATCTGTGCTGGGGCATGGTATATTCATTCACAGTTGCAGGACTCTTATTCTTGTTGAACTTCATTAGATTCAACTTTACCCAGCTGTCCAGTCTGCCCAAGTCTAGCTGAATGGCAGCACAGCCTTCTCGTGTGTCAAACACTCCTCCCAGTTTTGTATCATCTGCAAATTTGCTGAAGATACACTCCCTTCTCTTCATCTATGTCATTGATGAGTACTTTGAACAATACTTCACCCAGCACTGACCCCTGGAGAACATCGCTGGCTACCAGTCTCCAGCTGGACTCTGTGCCATCCTCTGAGCTCTGTTGTTTAGATAGTTCTTGATTCATCTCACTGTCTGCTCTTCTGAGACAAAATTCCTGAGTTTTTGCATGAGGATGTTATGGCAGATAGTGTCAAAAGCCTTACTAAAAACCAAGGAAGACAACATCCACTGTTTCCTCTGCTTCTGCCCACTCAGTCACACCATTGTGGAAGGCTATCAGATTAGTCAAATGTGACTTCCCCTTGGTAAACCCAATTTTCAGAATAACTGTGTGTATCTATCCATTTATGCTTTAATCACTGTATGGACACGTAATTATCTCAACCCTGGTAATATGTTTTACTCTGGCTTTCTGGGTCATATATTCAAAGAAGTAATATCAAAAAGTGAGATAACATAAAGAGAAACTCTCAAAGTATTACCTGTAATGGATTTGAATGTGGTATGAAACTGCAGTTGGAAGAGGTTACTTTACTGAACCTACAGTTTTGGGGCAAAACCACAGCTTTAATTTGAAGGTATTGTATTTAGCTCACTTTCTGGAAATGTCTTAGAGGAAGGTCAATGATGCCACTGTGTAATTTCAAAGACAGGTTCTTTTTTTCCAATGCATTTCCAAGGAGACACTGAAATAAATGTTTGGAATCCAGGTTGGCAGCTCGAAGTACCACTGTACTGAACTCATGAAACTGTTCAGCTGTGTAAGGCCTTTGTAAGAGTGTGTGTTATTCCAAGTTAGCTTAAAGAGCAAACAATAGCTACTGTCAATGCGCAGTACTGTGCATTACATCAATGAATAGTGCTCTGGACTTTTTGTTTGCACAGATTCACAAAAGAATTTGTTCACTTCAGTTTCAGCAGCTGGCTGTGGGAAGTATTTGCCTCTAGGTGAATGGATTCTTGTTTCTTTGTTCTGAAACCTGTATGTGCCTTGCTGACAGAGGATGCAAAAAGCTGTTTGGTGCTGAAAATGTGTCACGCAGGATAAATTGAAACTCAAGATTTAGACTCCAGTTACCTTGGACAATACCAAATTTGATGCTGATCTTCCAAAAAGTCCCCACTTCCTGTTGAAAACTGATAGTGTAAAATGTAGGTTAAAAAAAATCTTGCAGGATATAAGATAAACAATCCTTGTGAGTCTCATTCTTAACTGTGTGCTTCCCATGTCACTACAAAGGTGACAACAAAAGATGGTTAAAAGGGTTAAATAATATTTTCAGCTTGATGTACCATTTAAAACACGTCTCTCCTCTACCTGCTGAGCTCCCACTCACTTTGGTGCCCTTTCCCAGCAACTTTTGAGGCTTTGCATCTTTCTGGTTGTACCTACTGCAAACTAGACAGGATGCAAAGAGATAGGGACTATATGGCTGACAGCATCCTGTCACTCCTCTGAGTGGCAGGGTGCTTGTGTTCAGATGGATTTAAACAAAACCTCCATATTTTTGTGTGTTTGCTCCTGTGTGCTGTAGATTACGCTGTGCCGTTGCTAGGTGGCAATGTGTCTTCAGGAAAGGCAGGCAGCGGTGGCGAGGGAAAGGGACCTGTGCCGTGACCTGGCAGGACAGCAGCAGTGGCCCCCTTCTAAGCAACCCTCAGAGAGCTCTGAGATGACAGAGACTGCACTGTTAGGGGACTGGAGGAGAAACTGGCTCAAACCATATATAATTTTTTTTTTCACTGCTCTAAATGTTTTTTAATTATATAATTGATTGTGGGGGAAGGGGGTTGTGGGAGGCTGATTTAAGTTGATTTAATACACAAGGCATAATTTGGGTGTAGATACCAAGAGTTTGGGAGCGGTGAGTGTCTCTTCAGCCAGGGTGCTGCCCTAGCCAGCAATTTTGTGGTGTGGGAGATGCTGTACACCAGGGTAGTTAGGAGTTGATAGGAAGGGGCTTGTTGACAAACTTCAATATGAAACTTTATGTGACTTTAAAGTGATTACTGACAAGGATAGGCTAAGTAACAGAGGCTAATGAATATTCTTGGGGTTTGTGCCTTGTTTTGTTTTTAATTGAGGTAGGAATACCCTGCAAGATGTGAACCAAAGACACCTTAAAATCTGCCTGCATCCTTAGTATGCACACAAGTGCGTTGCCTTCCTACTATTTTTCTTTCTGTCTTCCTTCCTGTTTGTAAGAAGACATTGTGTAACATGGCCAAATGTAAATTAATTTACCCTGTGCTATTTCATGTGCAGGAGATAACTTTTGCTTAAGATCATGATGCAGTTCTGGGTGCCAAATGGTTTTCTCTCCATAAACAGATGCCATTTGTTAGAGATGGCATAATAAACTCCAACTTTATTTGTTCTGAGCAACATGTGCCAAGGAAAAATGCAGTACTTTTTTTGTGATGATAGCTGGGAGAGGAAAGGGAAACTCTTTCACCCATCTGACCTCAGTTGTTGTTTTCTCAGAAATGACAATTATTTTAATTGTGAGGCAGTCATAGAACTCCAGTTCAGTTCAGCTGGTTGGCAATGAGTGATTTGAAAGTGTTAGTTATTACAGGTTTGGAAAGAGAGCTGAAATGCCCAAAAGTCAGCAGAAGTGGAGCTAATCCTCTATTTCTTCTGGATATGGCAGTAACTAAAAAGACCTTTGATAGCATGAGACAGACGGTTAGATATCAAGCTGAGGTGATGGAGAATTGTAACCATGAGCTCACTGGATAGACTCTTGAAGTATAGAGGGAGTGGTGGTGAAAAGCTGAGAGGTTAAAATACAGACACTGTATGAAATAGAAACTGCCTAGCAGTTTCTGGCTGAGTGGTTATTGGCCCATGCACAATAAAGGATAAAACAAGCTAGGAAAATAATCTGAGAAGGTGAATGAGGGCAAGAAGAGCCCCACTCATAGTTGAAGCTCTCTGGAAGATCATCAGGACAGAATGTAAACTATGTTGTTTTATTTTTGTTGGTTTTTTTTTTTTTAATATCTGCATCATTATACTTCAATAAAAACATGATTATATGTGTAACAGTAGCCTTATATATGACTGGCTTTGGAGTACTTAATATACTATGTAACTAACAGGTGTACAGAAGTGTTAGTGAAAGCTGCTTCTGTATGATAAAAAGAAATATATGACAAACATCTGAAAGAAGTGAGGAAAAAAGCAAAAAGTGTGTTATATGAAAATATGTTCATGACAACTAAATCTGATCATGTGGAGGGATTAGAATAATAGGTAAAAAACAATGCAGAAAGGACTCATAAGACTGCAAAAGTGTGAAAAGAATTACAGGTGCTTTATGCTTTCTTTAGCTGAAGAATGGCATTAACGAAACTTGTAAAGTCTAGCAAGCTGCTTATAAAACATCAGGCCCCACATGGGAAAGAGCTACAGTGGTTATGAGGTTGCAGTGAAGTATCTGTATAGCATGTGTAATCCTTGAGTTCATACCTAATAACTTGGTGGAAAAGGATGTCAAAATACTTGAGTGCCTACTCCAGGGTTATGCATGTTCAGCCTGTGATCTCTTCTTAACTCTTCTAAATTACTTGATGGATAGAGAAGTGTGGGTCATCATCTTTGACAGTTTGCTCAAATAGAAATTGTAAGCAAAAAAATGACTTCATAATTAAAACTCCTAATGTCTGGGTCAGCAGGGAATTGCAGGTATATATGGAGCTAACTTTGGCAATCAAACCAAACCTTAATATGCTTTGATATCCCAGGAGCTACCTTTAAGATACCTATAAAGGTGAGGCTTGAATTACCTGCAATAGGAAATAGAGACTATGAACTGCAAAAATGTCTGGAAAGGTGTTCACTGCATTGAGTGGAGTTGTTATTCCAGACAGTCTCATATTTTAAACAGTTTTTTCAGTTTCTAGAAGAACACAAGATAACTCTGAATTAGCTGGCCTGACCATAGTATGTCCTGGTAGGGCATAAATCCTACCAGGCTGGTTTTAACCCTTGCTCTCCTCCTCCTGTTATGGGTCCAGGAGCTGAGCAGAATGAGGAAACAATGGAGCAACAAAGCCTTGACGGCTAGGAGCTTAGCACCACGTGTAAGGTGTGTGGTGCAGCCCCTCAATGTGCCTGTGTGGTCACAGGAGGCATGAAGCTTGGAATTCATGGACCAGAACAGTGATGCCAATGCCTACTGGCCAGTTTCATTTTCAAAATGATGTATTTAATGGGAGGTGATTTAGAAACTACCTTTCTGCGCTGACCCTCCACTGGGAGCAGTACCCTACTTGTGGCTCCTTAGCTGGGAATCTTTGTGACTGTGTGTTTGCAACTTGCACTAGCAGCTTAGCAACAACTCAGCTCTTCTCTCCTACCCTCTGCCTGGAATATTTTGTGTTTTACCACAGAATCATTATCGTGAGTTTTGGAAGTGTCCTTGTACAGGAAACTTATTCAGTGACCAAGGCATTGTGAGTACATCTGCTGGAGTGAATGCTAAGGCTCCATAAGCATAGTTAGAATTTTTCCTGCTTTTGTGTTCCTATTTTCCAAGTTCTGATTGTTTAAACTGTTTAATTCTGTGTTCATAAACACCCTTTGTGCAACTACTTCCTGTCAATGGAAAATCTAAAGAATCTCAGGGGATTCTTGAATACTACTAATAAAAAACAATATTAATACAGAAAATAATAGTAATCATTCACAAACAGTTATTACTAATTAATAACAGATCGTTAATTTCTACAACATAATTTGAATGCAAAACAACTTTAATTTGTGGAATTATTTTAGTATCACCTGACAACTGTGATACCCATGTGATAGGATGGTCACAACACAATGACAGACACCTTAAACATTGCTGTTAAGCTTACATATGTATGTATATTTATGGCATTCTAGGTGAGCTGTCCTCTCAGGAGTTTCTGGGGCAAACTGCTCATTTTTGTGTGGCTAGTTTTGTTAAACATCATTGTGTTAGAAGTCTAACACAAAATGCACCTGATTTCTCCTTGCCTTTGATTTTGAAATTCTACAGGACAGACACACTGTCGTCAAAATACACCAGTCACTTCTCTGTCAGGAAAACTAAATTCTGACATAGTAATGGCTTTTTATAAAAACTTGACATGATTTAGATGAGGCTGTCCAATAATTTGGAATATATTGTATTTTAAACAATGAAATGAAACAGCATTTCTTCAAATAAGCTAATCTCATCTATACTCATTGCTGTAGTGCTTAGAAAATCAGCAACCAGACTGTGCTGTTAATTCAATTTATTTCTGTATATATTTTACATTATGAATATTTTAAAAGGGATATTACCTGAGAAGTCAAAATTATCTGACCTTTGTTGATAGGCTGCAATGACTTAAATTATCTTCTTGTCCACAGCAGTCCCTTCAAGTTGAAAGTAGTTATAAAAGCTTTTTCATAAATTTGCTTAGCCATTATATAAATGTTTTAGAAAATAAGACCGTAGCTCCAAGAAATATCAGTTAAACAGACATTGAGCCAGCAAAGACACCAAATAAAATGGAAGAGATAGGAAAGGTTGTTAAGAGAAAGGATTAAGTTATTCATCTCTGAATGACATTTCTATTACTGTGAAACTACTCAGAATGAAATAGGCAAACAGCTTTGTATGAAGAAAAAAATAACTGGAATGTGGTGGTATCACTTGCTTAGTTGTTATGAGATGAGTCTGATTTGAAGGAAAGGCAAAGAAGAGTTCAAAAGAAATTTTAATCAGTATAAGTAGCAAAAAAGATAGGGCAGAATGTGATTTGTGCAGAGGAATATACCCTGGGTAGCAGGCACTTGACACAGATGGACAGACTGAGAGTTAATTTACCTGATGTGTTGAGTTTTCTTTCTTTCTCTTTCCACCTAGACTGAATATGTATCAGTCAGTGTTTGCAGTGCCACACACTCAGCCTTTCAAAACTTCCTGTACTACTGGTTCTGCTGTTCTGGAATGAGAGAGAGTTCACAGAAAAGCAAAGGAGAGCAGTTTGAAGTGGGCAACACCATCATTTGGTCAGATTGCATTGTCACTCCTGGCCTAAGCACACATCTTGGGTTTGTGCAGGATGGTTTAAAGATATGCTACTGTTTTCCCCTGACACCAGTGAAGGGAATTTGATTGGAATTGCGTTAAGGATAACACAGTGGCTCGTTATATGTTCTTTTCTTTTCCCTTGCCCACAGTAAGAGATACTAGTTTGGCTTCAACTATGACAATGAGTTTCTCATAAAAATGAAGCGGGTAGTGATTTTGGAAAGACCCAAAAGCTTCCCAACCCGAAAAAAAATGCATCCTACTACCCTCTGCTGTTGTGAGGAAGAAAGATACATATGAGAAGAAAGGGAGGAATTCCTTAGTTATGGTTGCTTTTCTGAAACCTCAGTGTTCTTTATATTGGGAAAGATCTCGTTGCTATTTTCACTATTTAGGAAAACTGAAGGCTTGGCTTTGGTTTACTTGTTTGTTTTCTGTGTTTTGGTTTGTTTGGGGTTTTTTGGATTTGGTTTTGGGTTGCTTGCTTGTTTGTTTTGGTGTGTGGGTTGTTTTTTTTTTTTTAAGTTTTGTGTTTATTTGACACAAAATTTATCTGAGCATGGAAATGTGTTTAGTTTCCTTACTACTTCTTGATATTTCCTAGCTTTTGATTGCTCTTGTATCTTTATGCCATTCAAGAGCACACGTATGTCAAACTGGCTGAGAGAAATACATCAATTTCTTACTGGAAAGCATGTATCCTGGTTCCAAATAGACATAGCAGCTTCATGATACCATGGAATGAACTTTGAGACAGATGCATGATTTCCGCTTGTTTACCTTTCCCCCTGCTTTGACACTTATGCTATCAGAGGAAACTTAGTACAAAAGAGCAATAAAACAGAGTGAGCAATTTTCTATTTCAGAGCTCTCCAGTGCTGAGAGTCACTGCTGTCTTGAGCCAAGGAGTCTTTTTTTTTTTTTTTTTTTTCTTTTTCTTTTTTTCCCAGAGTAAAAGGTGTAAATTGAGTCTGACTATCAAGTAAAGTAGTCAACGTATCTTGCTGCCTTTGAGAACAAGGTTGGGGAGCCAGGTCACAACTAATAGGACAGAAGTGGAGGAGAAGGGTGATAGGTAGTTGGCTTGTTTGCTGCATGAATGCAGCAATTCCTACTGGAATGGGCTGCCCAGGGAGGTGGTGGAGTCACCATCCCTGGAGGTGTTCAAGGTGTGTTTGGACGTGGCACTTGGTGCCATGGTCTAGTCTTGAGGTCTGTGGTAATGGGTTGGACTTGATGATCTTTGAGGTCTCTTCCAACCTTGGTGATACTGTGATATGAACTGTGGATGACAGAGCAGGACAGTGAATTTCAGAAAGAATATTTGGTATTCTCAGCCTAGGAGAAAAAGATGAAAAAAACAGGAGATGGGGAAAAAAAAGGATCTACCCTATAGTCCAAATATTTGCACTTTCCATCATAGACCATCCACATGACCCCATTTTGCAATTTTGAGAGCACTTGTGTTAAACACTGATTTCTTTCCTAGGATTTGGACGCAGAATGTGCAGGTGTCTCACTATTATACTTAGTATTATACTATAAGTAATTGAATTTTTGGTATTTTTTCCATTTTTATTTACTTTCCTGCTACTTTTCCTTTATACTTTATCAACTGAACATCCTACTAAGTTGAAAATAGTTAATAGTATCTTATGATTTTATGCATCTTTAGTAAACAGAAAGAATATTAAAAAAAACTTTATTATTAATAAAAATGATGAAATGAATGCATCCTTATTTGTAAATTCTATGTGCTGTTGTGAAACACTCATGTCAAACAGTGTAATGTTTTGTCTATAAATATAGACATACAGATGTTCAAGTGGTTCAAAGATAGCCAAGTAGGAGTACAAGCTGACTTTCATTCTCAAGGCTGTGCTGTACTGATAGTCTCTTTGAGTCTATTTCTCGGCTACAAGTCAGTATAGTTTTTTGCATATTCACAGAGTCACAGAATACATCTGGCTGGAAGAGACCTCAAAGATCATCCAGTCCAACCTTTGACCCAACACTGAAGGGTCAACACTAAACCATGTCCCCAAGCATGAGGTCTGTACACTGCTTTAACAATTCCAGGGACAGCAACTCCACCACTACCCTGGGCAGACCATTCCAATGTTTGAGAAGCCTTTCAGTGAATAAATATTTGCTAATATTCAGTCTAAGCACCCCTGGCCCAACTTGTAATCGTTTCCTCTAATCCTGTCACTTGCCTCCAAGGAGAAGCAGCTGGACCCCTCCTCACTCCAACCTCCATTCACGTAGTTGTAGAGAGCAATGAGGTCTCCCCTCAGCCTCCTCTTCTCCAGACTGCACAGCCCAGCTCCCTCAGACGTTCCTTGTAGGTCATGTGTCCTTTAATGATCCTTGTTGCCCTTATCTGGGCACTCTCTAGCACCTATATGTTCTTCTTGTGGTGAGGCACCCAAAACCAGACACAGTACTCTAGGTGTGGTCTCACCAGTGCTGAGCTCAGAGGGATAATCACCTCTCTGTTCCTGCTGGCCACCTGAGGCCACCTCCATTCCCGAGGCCACCTCCCTTCCTGAGGCCATTTCTAATACAAGCTAGGATTCTGTTGGCTTTCTTGACCACTTTGGGGACACTGCTGACTCATTCAGTTGACAGACAATATCCCCAGTTCTCTCTCCAAGTCACAACTTTCCAATCACACATCCCCAAGTCTATAGCTTACCATGGGGTTGTGACCCAGGTGGAGGACTTGGCTCTTGGCCTTACTGAACTTTGTGTAATTAGTCTTGGCCCATTGGTCTAACCTGTCCAGATACTACCGTAAATCTTTCCTACCCTCTAGCAGATTGAGCCACCCACCCTTTTTGGTGTCATCTGCAAAGAAACTGAGAGTGCACTCAATCCCTTCACCAAGATACAACTATGAAAGAGGACAGGCACCAGTACTGAACCCTGGGGGACATTACTAGTCACTGACCATCAACCACATTTAGCTCCATTCACCACTGCTCTTTGAGCCTGGCCATCCAGACAGTTTTTGACTAAATGAGGACTGTGTTCATCCAAGCCTTGTGCCATGAGTTTCTGAAGCAACTGCAGTGGGAAACTGTGTCAAAGGCTTTACTTAAGTCCAGGTAGAGGATGTCAGTAACACTTCCCTCATCTATGAAGCTGGTCACCTTGTTGAAGAAGGAGATCAGATTCCAATTCTAAGTGCTCTTCTTGTGAAACAAGCATCCCTCTCTGTAATACTATTTTTTATAAATGTTTCTCTAAAACTGTAATTCCAATGTTGCATGAGGATGCACTCTTATACTTCAGACATACAAAACTGTGTTTTAGTACTGTGTTCAGCATTTGCATAGGTTATTGTTAAGGTACTTCAACTGGGTAGCCGCATATTGGATCAAATTTTGCCACCTGGAGAATAGACATAATTTATATGATGGACAAAAATAACGTGTTAATTTTCATACTCTTGGAAAGAAACAAAGCACCAATTAATTTGCTTCTTACAAAGAAGCTTTATGATGGGTCTTCTAAATAGGCAGCTCTGTGTAGCGTGAGGAAGGTGAAAGATATCTTTCTAGTTTATATAGTGTTGTTCAACTTCAGATGGGACGGGTTGTGGCCGTATACCTTATAGAGGTGGACTTGGTTTGCGAAATCTAGGTAACATAAGTTATTTCCAAGGCTCTCATCTTGAAATACCCATTAAAATCAATGAGGAGCCTGCAGAGAATTTGGAGTTTGAAAGTGCAGAATTTACTGCTACACTATAGATTAAACTACCCTTCTAAGGCAGATATAGCTAACAGATAGGTCTCTGAAAATACCAGATGCAAAAGGTCTCAGTTAATGCTTTCACCTTATTAAGCAAGGAATAGGATCCACAGGGACAGGATTAAAAATAGACATAATGGAGATTTAATAATTGTGTTATGCTTCCTATTAGTGTGAGTTAGCTCTTTCTACTACTTCAGGTTTACTCTTAACTTCAAATGTAGCCTTTCCCCCATTGAACAGAAAGAGATGCAAAATCTTTAGTTGACATTGAGAGGAAAGATTGATGATCCTCGATATGAGCAGGATGATTGAATGGATAAATTTTAATGCTTTAATGCTGAAGTGTTAGCTCTTTTGAAAGGCAACGTTTTGTTTTCATTCACAGAATCACAGAATGTTATAGGTTGGAAGGGACCTCCAGAGATCACTGTGTCCAACCCCCTCACCAAAAGCAGGGTCGCGCAGGGTAGTCCGCACAGGAATGTATACAAGTGGGCTTTGAAAGTCTCCAGAGAAGGTGACTGCACAACCTCTCTGGGCAGCTTGTTCCAGTGCTCTGTCATCCTCACTGTAAAGAAATTTCTCCTCATGTTGAGGTGAAACCTTCTATGGTTGAGTTTTTATATATTATTCCTTGTACTATTACTGCACACCACTGAAAAAAGATTTGCCCCATTTACTTGACACCCACCCCTATTTATAGAGATTGGTCAGATCACCTCTCAGACTTCTCTTCTTGAGACTAAGTAGCCCTGGGTGTCTCAGTCTCTCTTCACGGTGGGGAAGCTTATGTCCCCTAATCCTTGTGGCTCTCCATTGGACTCCCTCCCTTGGCTTCTCCCAAGAGAGAAGAGTCTCTCTTGAATTGGGGAGCCCAAGACTGGACACAGTATTCTATGTGTGCTCTCACCAGGGCAGAGTAGAGGGGAAGAAGAATCTCCCTAGACCTACTGGACACAGCAAAAATCCCAACCAACCAACCTCCCCCCCAAACCCTCTCCAAACCCCCCAGCCTCATGTGATCAAGTGGCTAACATTAATGCAATGGGAAAACTATGCATCTAAGTAGAGATATGTACAAAATGGTTGCTTGCTGCCTTAACTGTTAATTAGCTCCAATACTGGTTCAGCAGCCACAGCCATGTTTCCTGTGATCTCACTGGCATGGCATCTGGGCAATTATCTTTGGGATAATGAGGCCCTTCATAACAGAACAACAACATCTCACTTGGCTTGCAAAAAATCAGAGCAAATCTGCTGCTCATCAGGGTGCCTGCTATCCCCTTTGTATCACACCTTATTTCAAACCTAACCTTTCACATCCTACATTAATTGTTATTAGATTAAAAATTAATGCATCAATTCAAAGAGTGTTGGAGGGGGAGGATAACAAGCACAAAGTAACATCCAAGTGGTAATTTGGGTCTTAAATATTCCTGTCTGAGTTTTGAAAAGAAAGAGAAGCAACATTCCAGATCACTAGTTACAAAGAATCGTAATCTGTTTCATCTAGGAAGAACTGCAATTAACAGAAAGTATGGTCCTTCTTCTTCAACAGTATGGTTTTAGTGAATATAATTCTGTTCACAGAATGTACAAAAAAGTATAGAAGCAGCCTCCAAAAGATGATATCTTTTAAAAATCTTTCTTGTATTCCAAACCATCATGTAGAGCAAAGCTTGTAAAATGTTTGACCCTTCACAGATGTTTTTCTTCCCTTAGTTAATTCTTAAAGGATATTGTGAAAACTTGTTTGATTCCACTGAAATAATTGAAGATGTCATGGCTAAATTTCTGTAAGACTACTCTTTCATGCTTATTGATGAGCTATGAAGCTTTTCCCTTTGCTTTGAAGAGTACTTAGGCAGAGATGTTGTAATTTCACGAGGCGTGGCGGTCAGTGCTAGATAGTGACATGAATTGCTAATGTTTTGAATTGCTGTGTTTCAACAAAGTATAAATAGGAAATGCTTATAGAAGCTTGAATTCTGTCTCCATTCCTTAGATTCTGGAGAGTTTATGTGGTTCCACCTTCTATAGTCAACTTGTACAGTACAGTTAGGCTTCTTTTGCTGACTTGGATTGAATCGAAGGACAGTAAATTACAGTTTAATTTTCTTAATGATCTGAGGGAAGCACACTTCTTCCAGCTAAGAGTGGCTATTGAGTTTCCTTGAAACAGCATCTAGAAATGTAGCTGTTCCCTAGTATAAAACAGCAACATCAGATGATTTTTTTTCACTATCCCCCTTTTACTATAGAAGCTAACACTAATAAATCATCACATCTGAGACCCACAGAACATATCTTCAGTGGCTTTGAAAATATCTCCCATGGTTTTATTCACAGGGCTATCTCAGATTTGCTTTGGTGTTCATTAAACTGTAGCTTTCTACTTATGGTTTTGCATGTCTTTGAACTGTTAGTTTCACTTTTTTTCTTTTTTCATTTGGAATAAACTAATTAAATATAGTAATTAATTTATGTCATAACCTGCAGACTTCTCTTTAATATGCTGTGAAAGTGAAAGTCAGGAGGGTGTTTTTATCTTAAAAAAATTAGAGAATTCCAGGTTGTCTTGATCATCCTTCTTCATGGTTTAACAATTACTTTGACTTTCATCTGTTCACCTTCATGGATGCAGTAAGTCATAAAACCTGTCAAGGAGTTTAAATTATATATGCTATCTAGTGGTGATGTATTTGGAGCAATTCTACAGTTCAACTTTCTGATTGGTTTGCATGGTGTGTTGCATGGGTGGCAACATTTTTCTTTTTTGGGGAAACTTGTCATACTGGAATTGCTATGTCTCACAAGCTAACACTAATGCCATCTGATGGCTTTTTCTTTTAGAGCTTGTTTCCTTTTATTTTGGGTACCTATTGAATACAGTTACTGTTGCTGGGCTTAAATAGCGATTTCCCCACATTAATTATCATCTGTGAAGTTCCTCTATTGATCCGTTCCTGTGTTCTGTTTGCCCTTTCAAGTGCTGCCACAGCTTTGATGAAGGGGAAAAAAAAGTCTGTTACCTACAAACACTCTTCCTTTTCTCTTGATAGGCAATTTGGTATATAGACTCTTTTACCATTAAAATCCCCATTATAGATCTTTGGGACATCACAAATGTGTGGAGTGTGAATACTACAGAGTACACAGCAAAGGCTAACAAAGACAACCTATTAATATCCTGATCTGTTTGTTGCTGAATGCACTGTAGTAATGCCTAAAGGCTTTGATCTCAAGGGAACCTCAGTACAGTATGGCAGGGCAGGTACCACATGTGGACAGAAAAAATAGAGAATGTTTGTAAGTTCACAAAGACTCACAAAAGAAGTGTGATTGAGATGACTTAAAAATGAAATCTAAACATCATGCAAGGACCATTCATGGTGGTCCATGTCTTCTACTTTGCTGAGGTGGCTGTGGAGATTTGTCACTTATTAAGCACGTGGTTTGAAAAGGAAAATGGAAGAAATTCTGTGAATTGGTGAAAATGTGGTCCAAAAGAACATCTCAGACATTTTTTAATAATGGTGGGGTATTTTGCTCTGTTGCTGTCCTAGTTAAACCAGTATTAGTCTAACTTGGAATGACAGGAATGACTGTTTAAAGGTTATATTCAAAGTAAGAAGAGGTAGAAATGGATACCTGAGTTGCAAAATGAATTCTCATCTCATGCATCACAATTCTGCACCCAAAGTATAAGCTTTCCTTGCACTTGATGTTATTATAAATCAGAGTGTTTCATATGAAGCAGGAAAATCTTCAGTATATTTGTTTACAAGTTTTATCCTTTTTTTGAATATTCAAGGGATATAATCCAGCTATAATCAACCCTTTCTTTTGTAAATTCAAGCTATCTCTGGTGTGTTCAGGATTTGAGTCAAATCTTTGAAGGCAGTTATTTGCTGGAGAGGACCATGGCCCACCCAATTTTCCTTTGTTGCATTATTCACGGTGTTCTCTGCTCCTTTTATAGCTGCTGTAATACTGTGTAGTTCTTCACATTGACTAGAATTATTATAAATCAGTTTTTTTTTTCTTCCCTTTTTTTTTCTTCCCTTTATTTCCTAGTTCTTAACCTGTAAAACATCATTTGCTCTTTAAAAAAAATCTAGTTAGATTAAATGCGTGGGTACCCATCACAAAGGACGTGTATTTGCCTAGAACTTCCTATTTGTCTCTCACTTTAAATGATCTTGTGCTTCCATGGTATTGCAGAAGAGATGATGGCTATTGCTAGTAGGGAGACTTGCAGAATGCCAATATTAGAAATGTGTTCACAGCTTTGCTACTTGCTTGTTCTAAGAACTTTATGATTCCCTGTCATACTTCACTGAAGTTTTCTAACCTGGACTCTCAAAATTTCCTTCTCTATTCACCTAGCTATAGCATGTCAGTGCTGATGTTCAGAGTTGCTCAATACACAATTTCTTCACACTTGCAATAATTGCAGGCCTGTACTGTCTCTAGAAATTCAGGTTGTTTCTTGTAATGCCAAGCTGTGGCTAGAGACTCCTCATGTTGTGCATCTACTATAGTTATTTAAACTGTATCTTATTCTGATGTATTTTCCACCTTTTTTTCCTTCTTTCTCTCCCAGAATTCATCATTTTGCCTTTGGTCACTTAGGTTATTAGTAATGCCAGACCAGATTTGATATTTTAGGATAGGACAAGTTATCCACAGGTCATTAAGGGCCAGATCTCCTGTATCTATGTGGAACGATAAATGTAACAATGGCTATAGTTTTTTCCAGATTAGTTCCTTTCTGTATCTTCTTTGATCATTGGTGTCAAAGAAGGTTGAGCAACTTTTCTCTACCCACTTTCCTTGAAGTGGAAATCTGTTAATTCTTTAGCTTTTATGACATATCAACATGTAAATTCCGTCCAGCTGACACCCTTCAAACCATAATTGTGGTTTAAAAAAAAAAACACAAACGTTTGTTTGTGTTGGTTTTTAAATCTGTGTGGAATGCTGATCCTCAGTGAATATTACTCTAGTTGTGTATGATAGCATTTATGATATAGCCAACCTCCACCAAAAGGACCACTGGATCTTAAGTATAACTCCTGTCTGTTTGCAGAGATCAGGCAGGTTCAGGCTTGTGTGATGAATTGCTGGATATTTCTTGTACTATCTTTTATACTCTAGTGGAGCATTTCAAATGAATACTTAAAAGACTTGACTATAAGCTATCCACAGGATTTCTACAAATTTACCAGAGTAAAGTTACAAAATAATGCAAGTCTGAAAAAGTGAGAGCTATGATGCCTGTGAGAACTGTAACTTTGCGTTTCCTGACTTCAAAATGTTGAAGTGCAGTGGATTCTTCTAGATCTCAGCACCAGCTTCAATGATTTTTGGAGGGGAAATGAACAAAATTGTCAGCACATGGCTAGCATGAGCTGATTCATACTCTGAGCTAACAAATCCAGATCAAACTTTAGATAAAATAACCCTTGGTATTTTGCATAGTGTGCACAGTAGGAGTAAAGGAGAAGAGACAGCTATTCAGGTATGGGTACTTGTTAAACAGTGGGGAATGCAGAAACTTCTGAAATAAACAAGTCATGCTTGCAAACAGAAAACATAAAAAAAAAAAAGAGTTTAACAAGAGCACTGCTACTTCTGTTTAGTGTAGAGGGGATTTCATGGTGCTGTAATAGCAATTTAAAGGTTAATACAGACCTGAAAATAAGGAGTTTTCAAGCTTAACATGGTTTCTGCTCTCTATGAATATACTAATAGAAATTCTGAAGAGTATTCATGTTGATAGTCAGGAAGCTGTGTTTTTCTCAAAGGTTCTGTCTGTGATATATTTAAAATTATGATATCTGCTGGACCTGGATTAGAATACTGCTTCTGAGAGAGTCTAGATTTTTGATCTAGATAGTGATGAACACGTTTCCTTCTTTAGTTCCTCGAGTTTAAAATGAGAAAAATTGATGTTTGAAACCATGGTGATGGGAAACAATGTCTTCTGGTTTTGTGAAGCTCTTAACAGTGTTTAAGCCCTTGTTGTGGGGATAGAAAAGAAAGACTTGAATAAACTGCTTTGGCCTGACCCATTTCCTTTCTGGAAAACTGGCACAGGTGATTGCAAAGTTACCCACTGAAGTTCTCATCTTGGCACTGCATCAAGATAGTGAAAATATTCAGCATTCTTAATAGTTCTAAGGTTATTGAATTTTATGGTTTGGTTTTTCATTGTATAATGGCTTGGCTGCAGGTGTGTGTTTGTTTTTTCTTCTTTCCATTTATACATAGTTATTAATTTCAAACTAGAAAGCTTGCATTTTGTTTTGTCCTCTAAATATTTATACCTGACCATCTTAATCACAGGTAGTCTCAGTGGTTAGAGGTAGAAATTGAAGCCTGAAGTCAGATATTATGTCCCTAGTTCAGAATATTTTTTTTTAATATGGATAAAGAATTATTATAGCTACAGTAAAATAATGCAATGGAGAGTACTCTGTGGGAGTATTTTGTATGTTGAATAATGAATTCAGTAATTCTGGTAACCATACATTCTGTTAAGTCCATTTCATTTTATTGCATCTTCCTAATTTTGCTGCTCCTAGCACTTGTGCTTACTGGACCGGTGCAGAATTGACAAAGTGCCCATCATTCAGGTGGCTGATAATCACATTTGTTAGAATCCATGATCACAGAGCACAGGCACACAATTACACCAGAGATAATACCTCCATTCTATGTACTTTCATTTCATTATAGAGTTACTATTGCTACTCCGGTGTTACTATTAAGCTACATTTTTCACTTTCATTTTATCTATTAGTTCTCTGCAAATAAAGCAGCATGTATTTCCTAGTTTAACAGCACTTCTTGTGCATAGATCCAATGGTTTTGACAATTTAAACTCAACTCTTGGCTTTACTTAAGCTTTAGAAATCCAGGAACCGCTGTTACTAGTTCTGTTTTCTTTGTTTTATTTTTAAGAGTGTTTTTTATGGCTTCCTGCAGTTTTACTGATTAAAAACTGAATGCACAAGTGCCAGCTTTGCTTCTTCAGAAAAGAGGGTCCCGTGCCATGCAGCTGCCCAGTTTATGAAAATATTTTTAATTTGTCGCCTGGCTTCAACCATATTGAAAGATAGTAGAGCTCCATAAGGTATGAAAGGTCTGCAAGCTTTTGCAATTTGGTGGCTGGATAGAAGAGGGACATCACAGTATCACCAAGGTTGGAAGAGACCTCAAAGATCATCAAGTCCAACCCGATAACACAGACCTCAAGACTAGACCATGGCACCAAGTGCCATGTCCAAACCCACAATAAGGTCTCCCCTGAGCCTCTTCTTCTCCAGGCTAAACAATCCCAGCTCCCTCAGCCTCTCTTCATAGGGCTTGTGCTTGAGGCCTCTCACCAGCCTCGTTGCCCTTCTCTGGACACGCTCAAGTACCTCAATGTCCTTCTTAAATTGAGGGGCCCAGAACTGGACACAGTACTCAAGGTGTGGCCTAACCAGTGTCACTGACATGGTGTCAGTGGTGCCAGTGAAGTGGGAGCTCTATCAGCTAGGCAGTTGCCTGTGTGGCAGGTCAGGGCAGGCCATGCTTTGCACTGACCCCATCAGCTTGGTGCCTACGAAAGAGGGAGAAGACAGGAGCGAAGGGAATGTGGTGAAGCAGAAGGAGTAGGAGGGCTTAGAGTGGCATGGCATGAAGTCCTGTAATGAACTGTGTGTCTTCAGTTCTGCTGCCTGTTGTGGAGATTATGTGGTAGTATAGGTGAGATATAATGCATTGCTGTCCTTATGTAGTTGCTCTGCTTATATTAAATCACTAACTGCGCTTATTTTCAAATAAACCTGCTGTGACAACAAAGGTACTTTAAGCAACCATCACCTTGAGTGTGTTGGTAGAAACAGGTGAAGGGGAAACTGAACATGGGTTTGTCACATTCATAGATTACTCGGACTCACAACCTCTCACCTGCAAAGGCCTCCATATGGCTGTATGGTGGCTTCATATATTAGTGGAACTATTGCTTTAGCAAAATCAAATTTGTAATAAGATTGGTATCAGCAAGTGCCACCACTGAAGGATTTGAGCAAATGTGTTGCTTTCCCTTCCTTTTATCCAAGTTTTGTTGTATTTGCCAATTTGTATATCTTTACAGTTTTCTTTCTTTCTTTTTAAGAAAATGGAATGTTTATCAGCTCAGCAGAAATAATGTGGATTGTTATGTCTTCTAAATATGCTCTACAGGAAAAATCTTCAGCTAGTATAATTTTAAGTAAATGAATCCATAAAACCGTGAAGCTGCTATCATCTGGTTGTTGCTGACAAAGTTTATTATGCACTGTTTTGATGGTACAGCATGGTGTTACATTTTCATGCATATGTCACTGCCTTTATAATACGCCAAACAATGCATTGTACAATATTGTACAACCTGAGGAACTTTGAGGATGAAACTTGGTAGTGGTTTTGACTTGCACTGTATGGAATTTTCTGCGTAATTCTCAAGCGTGCTAAAATATTGTCACATCCTGAATTTGAATTCTATTTGATTTAGTATAGGGACTAAAGGAGTAGAGAGCTGCTTATGCACAGGTGGGTAGTTTTGTGCTGTAATGGTTATATTGCAGGTATGGTACACTGCAGAGCTTAAAGCGTTCTGAGGTTTAAGCTGTGATTGTTCCTTCTTTTGCAATAGACCTGATTCATTGCTAGGACAGGTGCAGTTATGAGGGTTGATACACTTTGTGATACCAGCCTAGCTTGGTTGGCAGCTGTCTCATGTCCTCTTCTACTTTGACAAGAAGTCTGATGTGCAAGTCTCACAACACAGTCAAGTTACCCAATATTCTCCTAGTGGGATTTTTGCTTTGCTAGTCTAATGCGGCAGTTACTGCTCCCTGCCCTCATAAACACAAAGGGCTGAGGCTTGCTAGAATGAGAGTCGGTGCCCCCAGACATTAGAGATGCCTCTGGGTCTGAAAGTTTGGAGGACTCAGCTCTCTGACTAATTAAGAAATTGACCAGCAGTACACAACTCACAGGGCATACGTAAATGGAGTCCTGCCATGGAGAGAGGCATTTTCCACACGGCAAGTAGCCTGTCAATTTGATCTCATCCACTTAGACCAGGACCTTGTCTAAAGAGTCCTCGCACCCCTTTGGTGAGTGTATATGTATATTCTGGGTAGCCACAGGGAGATTTTTCTGAGTGACTGTGTACATATTTCGGTTCATCTTTCCCTAGATAATTTAACTAGTTGTGTAGCAGTGTATTCCAAACTGACACCCAAATCTGTAATTTTAACGTGTTGGAAGGAGAGCAGCCTCAGTGTGACAATTAAGGCAATAGTTATGGCGAATAATATTAGAAATTCCCTAGTGAAAAGAAAAAAAAAAAAAAAAAAGGAAAGAAATTCCGGACTGTTCAGACTGTTGTTAATATACTTTTTAGAGTTTGGGAACACTCACCAACAGATTTTTCATCTTTTTGTGGGGTGCAGAAGATACTCTGCAGCCATATGGTCCATTCATGACAACACGTTTTTAAAGCACTTCTCTTACCCGCAGAAACGAGGGAAATCGAGGTGTATGGAGAATTGTCATTTGAAAAAATGGTATTTCCTGTGTGCTGTGGTTCACGTGGAAGCAGAAGAGCATGCATGCCAGGACATGTGCACCCTTAATAAGTAGGCATATTCATGTTGACATTGTGTATTTTATTGCTGAAGAAGCTGTCGATCAAGGTAGTTGATTTATTCATTTATTTCTTATTCTGGGTCTAGGAGAAGAGCAAAGATTGATGGATTAGACTTTCATAGCAAATAAGATATGGTCTCCACTGCAAGGAGAATTTAAAGACGTGGAAAGGGATGTTTACGTAGACCTTTGCTGAATGTTTTACACCGGTGAAGTGATTTGACTCAGCTGCATGAGAAGACAAATTTAAACTTAGCACTAAAATCAAGTTGATCAAGGTTCTGACTATGTCACAGTAAGAAATGAACACAGTTCTGAACTGAGGAATGCTTACTTTATGCTTTACTATGTCCAGCCTCGTGTGGTTGAGGTTGCTGACTGCAGTGGGGGTTGGGCTAGATGTCCTTTGGAGATTCCTTCCAACTCAGACCATTCTATGATTCGGTAACTTAAATGGTGTTAAAAATTGAATAATGTTCTTTATCTCTGTAGTCAAAGGTGATACCGATATTTTCTCTACCGATTTCATTGCCCTAGATATAATTCCATTACTTTTGACAGCAAATATGGTTCTCTACATATAGCAAGATTGAGGAGGTAGTCCTTTGGAAACAGGATTTCCCCGAGGTATCTAACATCTGCTAACAGTTTGATCATACAGAAATAAAATGAGTTGGATTATACATTAGAGAAATGTAATCTAGTTGTTCAGAAATCCTTACTTATTGCAAGATTTTTATGTTAACAGACTTTGAAAACTATTTATAAAAGGCCATCACAAGTAGTACTTTTTGGTAGTCACAGAAATTTAAAGAATAAAACCATAAGACATTTAAAAGCTGTTTTCGGTTGTACTTTAATGTCTTTCTTTCATAGACATTTTATATTACTCAATATTATTCTGTCTTGAGTCAGGATCATTTAAAGGGTAATGTATTGTAATGCGGTAATGTCGCCTCATGAAAACTGATCTTTGATCTCAGCCAAAATCTGCTCCTCCCCACCTCCAATTAAAAGTTTTGATGTGCTATATGAAAGTATTTTTTGCTGTGTGAGTAAAATTGAGACATAAATCTATATTTAAATAAACTTGTTATTGAAATAGTTGAGAAATAGTAACTCAGTATTTACACAATAAAAATATAATCTGTCAGTTAAGAGATATGTAAAATAGATAAAACCATTATATTACTGTCCATTTATCTGCAACAAAGTTTTGTTTGTATTTCTGATATTACTCATCTCTTTAGATTCAGTGTTCTGAGAACAGCTCCAGCACAAATATTCAAATAAAATTGATTTTGAGATATAGAGTAGTTAAACTTAATTCCTTGGGAAAAAAGTTCCCTGGATTTTCACATGGTTAGTTTATAAGGTAATCTCTGAATTCACTATTATCTAGAAAAAGTTTGTGTTTTAATGCAGATGAATGACAACCGCTGGGTGAGCATTCTACGAGAATGTGGGTTCCATATAATCGTGGTTTCCAGACTGATTGACAAAGAACTGAACATTACATTCGTTCTGAAATGAGTGGGAAGAATCACAGTAAGTCAGAGACTGGGAGATGGCATCTATGTCAAATCTAATTGCTTGTGAACATTTTTAATTTACTGAAAGTGGGATTTGCAAACAAATAGAAATGACTTGCAAATTTGAATGGGATTTGTCAAGTAGATCTTTCAAAGGAATAAAAAAGCACAGATTGGGAGAAATTTCAGCTTTTTATTTTAGACTTCTTTGAAGTTATTCTTTTTTAATTGATATGCAACTATTCAGAAAAATGTGGAAAATGATAATAAAAATACAGAGTTGTGGAAAAAAAAATCTTTTTCTTTGTCCTCCTCCTTAATAAATTATTAGAATTTAGCAATTTTCTGAACGTGAATAAAATTTAAAAGGTGGTTTGTTATTCAATTCACATAACTGAGAAGAAATAAATATCCTAGATCTTTTACATGTCTGGTTCTAATGAAATCACTTTTATTCCATATTCTGCTTAAAACCTGTATTAATTTTCATCATGTGTTCTCACTCTCATAAACAATGTCAGTCATCACATTAGGAAGTGGTAACGTTCAGTGGAATGAGAGTGTGAGAGGGCGATGAAAGATAACTTTGGGTGTCTAAAGCAGTAGATGTCTCAGAAAGTATTTCGTCTTTTTCCTGTTCTTTTAGGTTTGTTGGAACACAGCTTCTTCCCAAATGTCTGTGTAATAACTGCCTTTTGTGAAGATCCAAATAAAGTCAGAATGAATGAAGGAGATATGACAATTTAGCTGACTTCTCTGATCAAGAATTCTACCACTAAATACAGTATTTCAGTAAGATTCAGAAAACAATTTGCATATTGCTAAATGAATCATCTACTACCATGGCATAAATAAAACTATAAATCAAATCTGTTCATTTAATTGTTACTATTCCCATAAGAATATGACTAGAATGTCTTACTGAGACCAAAATTATCTACAACTGTCAGTATTCTGAATAATATGGGTTTTTTTGGCTAGCAAAAACTGGTCACTCCTGAAGAGAATTAGTGAAAATATTGGTTAGAGCATTTAAATGCAACCTGATGAAATCATGAACTGGTACTGACAGAATGATGAATATTTAATTGGTAAATTGATTTAATAATCTCTACTTATTTTAATCTTATGAATGAGGGAGTTTAAAATAACCCCGGTCATATATATATGTCCTTTTTGGTTTGTTGGATCACAGCTTCCACTATGAATCTGCCACGTTTGTACTGACAATGTCAAGCAATGGTATTGATATTTGCTGAAATGAAATTTCAGGTTAGCAGCTTTCAAATATTTAAAACTTACTTTTTGCCTTGGCATACTGTTTTTACTTTGTTTCTTATCTATCTTACTCACAAAAATATTATCTGACAGTACCCAAAGCTCGTAGCGGGGTTGCTGTTGGTAACCGTTAGAGGCTTTGGAGTTTCCCCAGTCTTCTGGGTGCTGGAGAAAGTAGGCAGACAATCTCTGACCTGGTGCTGGCTCTCTGGATGATCTGTGTTATCTCCAGGGCTTCCCTTCTTGGCAGAAGGCTTTCAGGTGCAGGCAGGATGTCTTGTGATGTGCAGTCTCAGCACGGTGTCACGCTGGCTGTGCAGGGTGATCGTCTGGAGGCTTTTAGAGTCTGTTCCTGGTTGCTAGAGTTCCACACAGCTCAGGATGCAATAAAGTAGTAGGACCGTGGATACAATGGCAGATGTAATAGTGGAGCACACATATAATGGCAGAACATACCTTGTAAAAAAAAGAGAAAAAGAAAAGGAAAATGTTGAAAATTCTCTATACCCCAGATTTGCCTGTCTGCTTTGTAGTTTCTTAATCCTAATATTCAACACACAAATGAAGTAACAGAAAAGGCTCTATTCCAATCCTTAATTGTAGCTTCAAGGAAAGTGGATTTTAAACAAAGATCAGCCTGGTGTTTGTGAGGTGTTTGTCCTATACCATCTAATTACAGTCCATAATGCTCTTCAAGCGTTTACCCTTTTTCAGGAGTATTTGCAGAAGTGAGAGTAAAAATTATTGTCTAAGTAAGAGTGCTGCAGGTCAAGGATCGATGAGGGACTATAGAGGATGAATTTGGAGAACTGAAGAAATAGTATAATACGTAAGTATAATCTACCAGAAACCCTCTTTCAGACAGTGAATGAATTGTGTTACCACTTAAACTTGACTTCAGACAACTGCTATTTGAGCCCACAATTTCTAAGGGCATAAAAATTAGAAAACATTCAAATTTTCTCATCATAGCCTATAACTTATGCATGTTATTTCCAAGAAGTGAAATTGTACTGTGGTTCCACAAAGCCTTTGAAATCTATGCATTGCTATGTTGATTTGCAGTATTGGTATACCATTCATGTGAATCTGATGAATGGAATTTAATTCTGATATCTATTTAAAGGTTGTGAAGGGTTAACCCTCCTGAGTGGGGGAGTGGTCTGAACCTGACCCCAGGTGTTTAGTGGTTATCCCGCTTCCTGTCTGGACTCCCTATATAAACAGAGGGACTTTCTCTTCCTCTCCCTTGGCCTGTCTACCTGCCAGCATCACCTTGTTCCTGCTGCTCCTGTCTTACCACGTGGCCATTGTCTACCATAAGGTGGACATCCCTTCCTGAATCTACCTCCATCCATTGTCATCAACCTGGTTGTATATGTATTTTGTACCTTGTTTTTCCCTTCCCTATACCTATTTGTAACTCCCCTACCTTAAATACCTTTTATTTATTGTTAATGTTTTTCTTTTAACTTCCAAATCAAAGCAAGATTGTTTTTTGGGTGTTTTACCCCTTTTCCCTCTACATCTAATTCTTTTCTTTCCAAAAGGGGGGAGAGGGGAAGACATCCTATTATTATTATATTGGTTTCTGTTAGCTGTATTTTGAGTCCCCAGGGAAGCTTAAACTTGAACCAATACAAAGGTCTTGGTCAGTTCAGGTTGAGTTGTTTTATTGGATCAAGACCAGACAGAGAGAAATTTCCATTTTTGAGTAACCTTGTCTATTACTTTTTGTGCAGAACTTAATTTCTTCCTATTCTATACTCTCTGGAGCTTTGTTAAGGCTGATTCCTCTAAGAATGAGTGATGTGTCATTCAATAGGAACCTACAAGATCTTTTGCTAAAATACTACTGATGTGTGAGAGAATGGGATATGAGCTACTGTACATCTTTAATTGGAAATTTTGAGATACAATCTAAATCTAGGGGATGGATTATTTTATCTCACAAAGCAGCACTGTTATTTAGATATTGAGTGATGGAATAAAAGGAAAGAGGCTGGATCCAGAAGGTGTTTTATCCATTAATTGAGTTATGTTCCCTGTGTGACAATGAAACCCAAACTTATACTTTGTAAGTAACCTGGTTTAAATATTAAAATATTCTCTTTTCCATATTCCAAATGGTAATGAACAGCCCACAGTCACACAAGTTATGTTTCTCTTATTTAATTACCCCTAAATTAAATAAAAACTTTTTGTTAATTTTGTCTGTTTTCAATTGAAACTGTAAAAAATATATCAGTTCCAATGGGCCAATACACAAGATATTTAATTTTCAGTCTTTAATACCACATTTATATTCTCTTTCTAGATTGCTTTGTAACTTCTTCTATTTTATCTGTGTATACATTAAATGCTGAAGCACAAATTAATGTTAGAAAGTCTTTACTGTTGAAGACAAATTGCTTCCTTCCTGATTGCAGGAGTTTGGTTTTATTTTCCTAATGAAAAAGGAATGATTGTTGAATTATAAACCACAGCATATAATTTCAAACTTTGTCCTCCCCAGTCTATTAATCTAGCTTCTGTTTCTCTGAATTTTTCATTTTCACGTATAAACCGCTTATATTATGCCTAACTGAATATACAGCCTAAAAGTCAAAACATTTTATCTTTCTTTGGCTTGCAGCTTGCCTGTGTCATGCATTTTTCCCCCCTAAATGTCTGTCAAACTAGGTGTCAAAATTATGGAAGAATTGTAGCCTAAAGAATCCTGGTGACTTACGGCTATGCTCAACTCGAGCATGATTGGCATCACAGCTACAGAGTGGTTACGTCAGTTTGAAAGACAATTCCCAGGAGAAATACCTTTGTCCTTTGATGGTTTGATCTGCTGATTAAAGGTTTACACATATTCAAAATGTAACTGAGCTTTACATGCACTCTGGCAGAAAAGACAGTGTGTGTACCTCACTTGCTGTTCATTCTGCTGTCGTGCTGTATTTTGTCTTCTGCTGATACAAGCAACGCAGTTCATATTTCAAGCCAAATTATGGAAATGGTAGATATCTAAAACTCTTTTGGGGTGTATTCCCCTAACAAAAGTGTTTTAGAAAATATAGCTCTAGTAATTCATCCAATTGTTTGTGTATCAACAAGAACTGTCTTATATTGTAGGTAGAAAGATGTGGAGCAGATAGATCTCAGGTTACAGGGTCAGGAGAACTGTATGAAATCCCTCCTCTGCCAAAGTTGTTCTAAATGCATATTGTAAATTTTGCATTACTTTGTAGCTAAACACAGTAAAGTAGTGTTGTCTCCAATGATTACACTATATTCCTGCATGTCAGAAAACTATAACCCATGTGGTGATACTTACTCTCAAAGAGGCAAAAGTCAGGGGAAGGGACAATCTTATTATTAAATAATATTTGGGTTCCAGCTTGGTAAACACATGTGCTGACAAAATTATTCATATCCATAGTCTGGGGTCTCATAATATTTCACTGGGATTGATAAAACATTTTGATATTACAGTATGTCCAAGTATCAGTATTAAGCACTTTCAGCTTGATGAGTAGAACTAATTTATGTTTTGAGTTCAAAGTGACTTAACTAAAGACACTATTGGCAGATGAAAAACATGTAGGTAAACTACTATCTTTTCCCTCTTCATTCAGATAGTTGTTTTGTTCTCCTTCAGTAGTTTTTTTTCTGTGATGTATTTAAAAAAGTATTTGTGATACTTTCAACACAGGACACAAGGAAAGGAAGGTGGTCAAATGCTGAAACAGGTTGTCCTGAGAGGTGGAGTCTCCATCTTTGATGGTGTTCTGGATTCAGCTGGGCAAGGTACTGAGTGATCTAATCTTATTTTGGAATTAGCAGTACTTTGATAATGCATGTGTGTTTTTAGGTTGGATTACATGACTCCCAAAGATCCTTTCTCACTTAATATTATTCTATGCTTATATGACACAGCTGAAGAGGGAAACTTGTAGCAAAGTGGTAATGCCAGATTATTTTAAATTTTGATTACAATTATGAGTATCCATACAGAGTCATCTTGATGCCAGATGTTCCACGGTGTTCTGTTGGGACTGTTTGCAAAGCAACAGTCATCACTTTTGAACAAGTGTTGCAGAAAGAATGGGTATTTACTTTGGAATATTTCCAGTGGGAACATAAAAGCAAAATCTAATTCCAGAAATAGAGACTCTGTGTAACCGTGTGCAGGTAACTGAGTGAGCTTAGCCAAAGAAAAAGAACATTTTCAAGTTGATATATTTACAAGGTCTGCAAGTAAATAAATCCATTCCAAAATGATATGAATTCTATGTGAGTGAGGTTGGAGACAATCCAATTTTATAAACATCAGCTATCAGCTATCTCTGCTGTGGAGGATCTATGCAAAAAAAAAAACAACCCTGGATATAAAAGTGAGTCTGAAACCTTGTTTAAAAAGTTTGATTTTTCTTGGCACTCCAACTGAGTATATACCTCTGCTAGCTAAAAAGAATTTGTAGGAGTTTTAAACAAAACTTTAAATGATGATGTGATATATGCTACCAGACAAAAGAATGATAATACCTTTTTCTACCCATTATACATCTTTCTCCTCAAAGATTTCTCCTTTCAGTCATGAACGCTGCTTCTTCCTTACCTACCCCATTAGGGGAAGGTTTTTTCTGTCAGCCAGATAAGAATTTAATCTCTCATTGTGGAATTGTAATTTTTTTTTAAAAAAAAAAATGACAATAAATATGGCTTTCACTAGAAATAGGAATTATTTGTCCTTTCTGGTGCCCCTTTTCATCTCACTCAATATTATGGCTCTCTGACACAGTTTTATATAACCAGAATATTTTAGCAAGCTTTTATTTCTGTGTTCAGCAATACTTGGAAGATTCTTGCAAAACATGCTGCCAGTTTCTATTCTTTAGAAATATTTGAGACTTTTAATTTTTTTTTTCTCATGGAAGTAACAAGCTTTACACCTAAGATAGGATAATTTTTGGATTTCCTTAGCTTTCTAAGCGTAATAACTCACTGCATGTTTGGTTACATATCAAATCAGTAAGTCAGTACAACTTTGTGTATATGTGTATGATGGAAATATAGCAAAAGACAGATCCTCTGGCTGGTCAGTACATACTTGCAGCCTAATGGTGGCAGAAGGGAGAATGACATAAAAAGCAATTTTAATTAAAAATTTAATTTAAAATAAGAAATATTGAGGTGTTCAGTTTAGCTGAAGGACAGAAGAGTAAATCAGTTAGTCCTCCAAGTGCTATCCTGAGGAACCTCTGAAGAAACCTCAATTTTTAGACAACATCAATGACTTAGAGTTGCTAGGTCTAGCCTTAATATATCTGGTACAGTTAAACTTTCCACTGAGGGAGGGGGAAATAATGACAAAAATCCCACTGACATCTGAGACAATATCTAGGCTGTGATTTTACACAAAATACTAAAATGCCTTGGGAAGAGCATGAACGAAAAAGCGTTCTAAAACTTTGTGTGAGTTTGTTACTGATGTGAATGTGCTATTAGAATGAAGTAAGTTAGCAGACTATATATTTAAAAAAAAAAAAAGTGAAAGCAATTCATGTTCATTTATTCACTTCCTTACAATTCAGTTATGAAAGGCAATCTGAGAAAAATATAATTTCACTTTTTTGATATGTTACTTTTTCCAACACCAAAATAAATTGATGATCCAAGTTTGCTTTGAAGAAACTGTTGTGTAAACCGTGAATCTATCTTAGTCTCTTGGTCAGTTCAATGCTAAAATAAGTATTCAGTCTTTAAAACAGCCTATTAGAGAGATGAAGTGTAAATAACTGTCTATTCCGGTTCTCTGGAGGAAAACTTATCTATTTCAGGCATTGATTCAGCTTTGAAAACTACTTGTCTGTACTTAAAATGATATTCTGACTAGGAGGGGAAAATGGAAAAAAAAGATTTAAAAAAAAAAAAAAAGTAGTAAGCAGTTAAAAGTGTCATTATAGTGAGAAACAAGTCAGAGGAGTTAACAAACTATAACTTGCCCCAAGGGAAATGAGGCTTTGACATGAAACACTTCTTGCTAATATTAGCATCCTAAAAACATAGCCTCTGTAAACCATGCAGGACAGAGAAGCGTATCAGGAAATATGCAAACATCACCAAGATACAATCATCTAACTGTGTTACACAGAAATTGTGTTAGAAATTTAATGACATTAGACGGAGGAAGGAAAAGGCAATTTCATCAGTATTTAAGATTCTGATTTCTTCTGTGAGAATGGATCTTGCCTTGAAATACAGATACTACAAATACATTTTTTGGAAATGGGAGCAGAGAACTGGTGATTCCTGCTTAACCACCATGGAAAACGTAGGACTAGTGACCAGTTAGGTTCAGGATTTGAATGTTTAAACCTGTTGATCACTGCAGCAAACCCATGATCACATGGAAGCACCAAATTAATTTGCCTGAAATCACAGCAGCAGTAAACACCACTTCACAGTCCTTAACAGAGATTTCCATGCAGTTGTTCTGATAAACTCTGCCCAGGCCTCTAGGAGGCTAATGATCATGTCAGGCTGTGGTTGTGGTTTCATGCGAAACTAATGCCATCACAACTGTGAAGGGGAGTTGTTTTGTGTTTGTTTGATTTTCCAGCTGATCTGACACTCTTGAGTACAATACTCTGTAAATCTACCTTGAAGTTTGGATTCTACATCTAACTGAGCACTTGCAGCCACCTTCTCTGTAGACAGCCCCTCATAAAAATGGAGAAAATAATAACAATGGGTAAGACTGGTGGAACAACTAAGTAGCTGGATTGCTTTCTCAGTTGTGCTCCACCAAGTGCTGAATTACTGACCTTCAGATGTGCCTGGTCAGATTGTAAGAAGTCATATTAATGAAGAAAAAGATAATAATTACATTTTTCTTAGAAGTATGTGTACCTCTCTTTATCAATTCTGTTTTCTACTGTGATCTATTAGAGGAGGTAATTTTATTTCTGGAACAAATGAGTAAACATGTCAGCTGTGCCAGAAGGAGGAATTATTTTGACCCTGCCTGTCTGTCAGAGATTGTTCATTGTTACTGATTGATCATTTAGCCATGTGTACTTGTTTCAGGCTGGATTTGTCTATACTTTTGAAATAGTAGATCTTTGATAACTTTGCTCAGGTCGTGCAGATACTATCATGTACACACCTGTTTTAATATTTCCCTTCAACATGTCTGTATTCACTAACCTGATGTGTACTTTCATACTAATCACTGTACCTGTGCCCTGTGTGATTTTTAGTTCACTATCTGAAATTTATGGAGGAGAAGACATTTAGAATCTAAATTACTGAGATGTTTTCTTAATATAAGACATACAGAAGATGGTGTACTTACTGGCTTTATCCTTATAGAGTAAATTCAGAAATTCCAAAGCCATGAAACAACTGTTAGTAACTTAGTTTTTCAGTCTGCTTAGTTTGTATGGGATTGTTGCACTTCAGGTACTTGAGGCTGAGTGTTCCTCAGTTTTTTTCAATGAAAAAATTATGTTCTCTAATCTTAAATGCTGTAACTACTGCTATGACTCTAATGAATTGTGATCCATGTTACTACAGTGAAATATTTAAAACAGATATAATTTTAGTTAGGTTATAGGGTATTTAGCAGAAGGATTTTATGAAAAAGCAAATCAAGGATGTGGACTAGGGAAGCCTGATTTTTTTGGAATGCTGACAGTGATACTCTGGACATCAGTCATAATTCAGACAAGTGTTTTATCTGCCAGCTTGGAAAACCGTGGTCACTAGGTGGAACTATCTCCAACGATGTCTATACTTCTCCAAAAGAGGCCTGCATTTAAAAAAAAAAAAAAAAAAAAAAAAAAAAAAAAAANAAAAAAAAAAAAAAAAAAAGTAGATACATAGAGATCAATAGAGAATTTATAATAGTTTAAAAGGCAGTAATGTCAGGAATGATTTACAATGTAACAGTTTCAATTACTCTTGTAATGATGGGAAAAATGTTCTTGAAGTATGGAAGCAGATCAGCAGTAGTGGAGAGTTTTCACTCTAAGAGTTCTATGTGTCTTGTTCCTTCATGTGACTTAGGTGAATAAAAGTGGGGGTACAGAACTGCTTAAATTATCTCCTTAATGCACCATGAACAGTTGATATTAGTAATTCCCTTTTTCTTTTTCATGAAATACTGTGCAGAATTGGTTGCACAGCAAATAAACCCTTAAGAACTTGGGACTTTTATTCCACTTAATCTATTCTAATATATTGTCTCCACAACTTTGTCAGCAAAA
The DNA here is from genome assembly GCA_013396675.1 of Eubucco bourcierii. Lineage (NCBI taxonomy): Eukaryota > Metazoa > Chordata > Aves > Piciformes > Ramphastidae > Eubucco > Eubucco bourcierii. The sequence continues at coordinate 188,104 of VWZE01000355.1, read as the reverse complement.
ATGCAACAGAAACCTTAAAAAGGCCTTCCCTTCTACTGACTTTGTAAAAGCATTTAAATAGAACAGAGATTAGAAAGGAAAAACAAAACAAAACACAGCAAAAAAAGATCCAAGTCTTTTAGGATTTTTTTCATCTGTGTTTGAGCAGAAAAGTGTCCATGAACCACAGTAATTGAATTTATTGAAGTGCTGGTTTTTTCCCCTCTAGTTTAGATTTATTCATATTCGTATTTGTGTATGAGGAGAGTATTTCTCTCACTTTAACTTTCTCGAAATTTAAAAAGGAGTAGCTGCAGTATGTACTCAGTTAAATTACATTGGTGTAAAAGTTCTATGAAAAGAAGATTGGCCTTTTGACTGAAAAGATTTCACACAGAGAAAGTTAGTGGATAAATTTATTCCCGAATTTGCATGAGCTGAGATATTCTCATATATATATATATATATATTTATATAAAATACTTGTATCATTGAGAAAGTACAGGATAATGGAAAATTATATAGCAGATAAAGTTCCACAGTTTAAAAAAATTCTGTAGTTTTTCTCATCATGTCATGCCTAAGTATGAAATAGACCATACTGCCTAAAACAGATGAATAGTACAGTGAATTAAAGACAATGAAAGAACAAAGGGGGAAAAAGGCTTCTTATAAGAGACTTCTGTTCTTGTGTTGTTAGTTTTCCATCAACTCTGATAGACTAGTAAACCTACTCAGATACTAACTATCTTGAGAATAATGGCATAGACATCAGAGATAGTTAAAAAGCACCAGTAACTCATGGTTTTTCTAGTCATTGACTCTAGCTGAGAGCCTGCCTCATAATGAAGCCAGTTAGCAGTAGAAAAATGTGTCTAATTTAATCTAAGCATCTAATGTGTACATGCTTGCTACTGTTCATTCTTATGGAACAGTAGGTCGATCAAAGGTCCAGATGAAACAATTAATACTTGGTGAAAATACATAAGACACATGTAGAGCCTTTGTGCACTTTGACCTTTCAGCTGTCCACAGGGTTTAGGTGTTAGTCACCACAAGAAATATATCAGTCCTGGATTCATTTGTATTTTCTACTTGTACAGACCATAGAATTAGGAGTGCTTGTCCACCCAAGCTGTTCTGGCAGAATTTTCTTTTTCCCATCACTGTCACATATTTTAATTAATAAGTTGTAGCACAAACTCTGTTATGGAGCACTTATTAAAACTTAGACTCCGTGGCATTTTTGCCTTTTGCTATGTGCAATTCATTACACTGACATTTAATCATTTCAAGTTTTCCACCTCGATTTTTCTAATGTTAGTAGACTGACATCGGAGCAAAGGTACACTCTGCAATTTGGATTACAAATGAAGTACTGGAAAGCCTGGTGAATCAGAGTCCTTAAGCACATAGTTAATTTGAGCCGATGCCCTCTTGACTTCAGGAGTGCACCCTTTCTTAAATCTTTGATCAGGTCAATAAAAAAACATCAAATAATGGCCTTTTATGCATTACTTTCTGATTAGAGCTTTGGAAGACAAATGACCAGTATGTGATTATCGAGTAACCTTCATGTCGTTTTAAAAGGAGCTCCGCTACTCCCATTTACACTTAGAACTGAAAATCTTTCACAGTCACATGAACTATTACAGACAGAGTGTGAACATGCCGGAGAAACCACAAGGAGAATGTTGGGATCTGATCTGTGTCATATGTGGGAAAATAATCTTTTGCTGATGGAAATATAGATGGGATGTGTATGAGGAGAGATAGAAATAGATTTAAGTGTTGTGCTGGTTTGAGGCTAGTTGGAATATTTTAATAGAGAAAATTACACTATAGGCTGTGAAAGGAAAACATGGTGATGTCTACTTCACTCATAGGCTTGCTGAGATGTTTAAGAGAAAGAACTCAAAACATTAGATAAGGCAGTCTGTCTCTACCTGGGGCACAGCAGCTTCTGGCTCTTGCCTTCTCTCTGCTGAGTAATCTCTCCAATCACGTTTCTTCTAATCCCCCTGGCCGATCCTCCAAATTCGCCTTGCTTGTAAGGCAAACCCTGGGGTAAGGTATAGGGGTGGGGAGAAGGTGGAAGGGTGGTTGGGAGCCCCTCCTGGGGTCTTTGATTTCTGGGAGGGGTGTTGTGTTTCTGTATTACCTTTACCTTGTATATTTCTGTAACTATTCCTGTCTATAGTGTATATATCTGCTTGTACATTGTGCTGAGCTGTAAATAGAGCTTCATCTCTTAACTTCCAGCCAACTGAGTTCTAGTCTGCGTCATTTTACAGTGGAGGGTGGGGAACTCCCAAACCATCACAAGTGTCTGCAAAGAGCAGCTGGAAAAGAACGGAATAGAGATTTAGGAAACAAGATTTCCGAATATAATTCTTCATTTTACCAGCATAATTGAGAGGTTGCTACATGGGTTAGGATTAGGGTTAGGCCATTATGGTGATTTTAAGGTTAGGGTTGAGATTAGGGTTTTAGGGTAAGCATTAAGGTTAGATTTAGTGTTAGGATTAGACCATTACCTTTATATAAAAAGTAAGTAAAATATACACTCTATATGCAAATCAGGCCTAGATTAATGTCAATCTTCATTGAATCAAAACTCTTTTAAATAATAAATTTTATAACACCATAAATATTTTTTGTCCTCCATATTTCCTTTTTTATTTTATTTTTTAAAAGCCAATAATATTTGTTGAATGTTTTGATGGTAAATATAAAGTATTTTTCAAGAAATCTCAGCCATTCTCATTCTTTATATATTGTCTAACTCCTGAAGAACAGCATTCTATCTTTGTTCTTGGTAGATGTGCAAGTCCACAAAGGGAGCTGAAGGAAGCCTGTAAGCTATTCCTACTATATTTTTTTTCTTTTTTTTTTCCCTCTTGTGTCCAAAGAGTGTCTGTCTTTAGATTTAAAATCTAACTTTCCATGTTTTAAAAGTGTAAATTCCTGAATTGGCTCCATATGGTTCCTTCCTAAAATTCTAAATATTAGTCATAGATACATCTGTTGTCTACCATGCAGTTCAATGCAGGCTAATTCTGCTCATGTACACTCAAGCCAAGATTATTTTCTGTGAAAAGTTGTTCTCTAAGACCTTATTTCTTGCTAAACCTATGTCCAAAGCAGCATTAATTTTCATTGGCTCACTGGGTATTAAAGGCATTTGTCTTAGAGAAAGTTCAAGACTACCTAGGCCTTTGGCTTAAGGACAAGTAGAAGGTAACCAAGAAAGACAAGTTTAGATCTAATAGGTCTAAATACGTATATTCTCTTCAGGTAGCTTCATGCCTCACTTTTAATTGTTGTAAGTTTTTGTCACATGCAGAGCTGCCCAGTCACCTCCAGGTTTATTTCTGTCTGTCTCAAATAACTGATAAAGCTCTTCAAATAAAAATTTCAGCCTGTTTTTTTTTTTCTATGTCCCTGTAGTATTCAGCTGCATTTTATGCTTGCCATTAGACTTGCTGAAACTAATGAACATGTTTTACTCAAATGGTTCAGAGGAGAATGTTCTTTCTTTTTGAAACCAAATTAGAAAATATTTGGTCTTTTTGGAAAGCTTTCAGCATTTTGCCCAATCCTTCAAAATACAGGTTGGAAACCAATGTAAGTTGTTGTGCTTTGCTTCATTACCTGAACACTATCTAGTAAACCAACCTTAAATGCCTCTGACATTAATGTAAGAAAGACCTTTTTCAAGGAACAGAAGCTAAAGAAGAAAAATACATAAGGGTGTAAATCATCAGTTTTCTGTATGACAGCTGCTTTTAAAATTTAGGAAACAATAGGAGAACTAGATGAGGTTAGAAAATCATTATAATTAACAGGAAAAAAAAGGAACAAGGTTTCACACAGACCTCTAATTAGTGCAGACTTTTAAACGTCTTGTTACTGAAGTGGCTGATTTAGAATAAATATCACTTCCTTTCTCCACAAGATGAGAGTACCACTCAGTACAGTGGTCAGCAGTTACTGCTAGCATTCAAGTATAAACTGAGTAGAGAAAACAGCCTGTTTCACCAGTTACTTGCTCTTGCTATGATTTACCACCTTAGATGCTATATAAAGCACCTGCTCTAAAATAAATTTCATGATGTTCCAAAGGTACCTTGTGGCTCTTCCAATAGCAAACAAATATTTTCAACCGCAAATAAACCAGTTAATGGAACTGGGTGGGAAAGATGTTTTTTCTACTCTCTGGTGTAATGTAACATGATTCCTAAACAAAATAATCAGCAGGTTTTTCAGGAAATAGGTTTTTAAAAGTCAGGGTCTTCATAATATTTGGAAGTTACAATGTTGGTATTATAAAAACATCTACCAAGCAACTGATCTCACTAGTGTTATTTTAAAGCTAGTATTAAATACATTGCTATTTCAGAACTGTGGATTAATTACTTATGAGCTTTCAGTTGTAGTATATTGATGTTTCGCTTTCAGATCTTCTCAACTTTCTATAGTCTTCTTCTTTTTGGAAGCATAACTGACTTCAATGTATTTTGCAAAAGATTTGTTCAAGAAATGAAAGATTAATGGTTGTGAGCTCAAGTGAGTTACTCCACCTTTTTTCCTTACGGATTTAAATCTTGATATAACTTAGGTACCCGATCAGCAGAAATACTAATGTACAACACTAATATTTTGGGTTTGTGTCTTCTTTGTGGTGTATAAAGCAGAAGCTTGAAGATACCTGTATTTAGTATTTCTTAAGCCTGAAAATAGCATTCCTCTCTTACAGGTGGGGAAATGCTATGCAAAAAATTATAAATTGCATTATATATTTGCATCCTACCAAAAATCAGAATGTCCTAACCTGCTTTTATGAACAAGAGGCAGTATTTCCTTATTTGTCCTGAGAAACAATTTTGAGGTGACATTTTTATACATTCTATTGTAAGAGCTGAAAAAGTTGTTTGCGCAAAGAATTTGTGAATTTATATCAGAGCGTGAAAACAGGACCATATTCGAAAGCTCTCTTTAAAACCAAAAGTGAATATCTGGCTTCAAAGCAATATTTAGAATACCTGGGTGAAAATGTCAAAATTTCAATGTGATTGTTAACATTGAAAATGACATAATCTATTTCAGTATTATTAACGTTAGCTGTCAGCTACAAGATGTTCATTGATGTGAGAGATTCATTCTGAAATTACTTACCTGTATTAGGGGATCTCATCTATTGTAAATTGACAGTTGAATTGCTCTGCAATTCAAATGAAAAGGAGACAAAGACTAAACTCTCAACTGGTCTGAATTAGAAATTATTCATTAGAAAACACTTGCAGGTTCATATCTTGATATTATAACAGATGAAATAATTTATGTCTGTCTGATTGCAGAAAACTTTCAGGTTTTTGACCCCATTGGTATCTGTTGGTTTAATCAAAAGGAACGGGACACTTCATGCTAATAAGTCCCTTGATTGCTGTAGGTATTTACTGTTCAGTTTTCCAAGATTATGTTCTGATGTGCATGGCTCACTGTTGAAACGATTGTGTCTAGGATAAGCAACAGTTCAATAACTTGTATTCTAAAGATAATGTGTTTAAGAACCGACATTCAGTTAAGATTCAGCTAAAAGTAGTCAGAAATAAAACCATTACTCTAGATCCTAATAGCTATCTTTGCATACTGTCACAGGGGTACTGCATTTATGTGGGATTTCATAGGCCCTTAAATGGAATGGAAATATGTTAATGAGAGTGTTTCTTTTGAATTTATTTTTGGGAGGGGGAGGAAATAGCCAGCAGATTGAGGGAGGTTGTCCTTTCCCTCTACTCTGCCTTGGTGTGGCCTCATCTGAAATGCTACATCCAGTTCCAGGCTCTGAGTTCAGGAAGGACAAGGAACTACTTGCAAGAGTCCATCAGAGAACCATTGAGGTGATTAGATGACTGAAATTTTCATCTTATGAGGAAAGACTGAGAGTGCTGGATCTGTTTATCTTGGTAGGAGACTTTCAGGTGCAGGTAGAATGTCTTGTGATGTGCAGTCGTGGCATGATGTCATGCTGGCTGTGCAAGCTGATGGCAAGGAGGCATTTAGAGCCTGTTCCTGATAAACTCGAGACAGTGCAGTTTCCAGGTAGACAAACTCTAAGCACCAGAGTTTGTTACTTTGTGGCAGAGTTAGCTCACGGATTAACATAGCATGGCAAGATGCAATAGAGCAGTAAGGCAGTATACTGCCAGGAGCAGAGAGCAATGGCAGCAGGCAACAGCAGGCAAGCAAGCATGAATACAATGGCAGAGCATGTTGTGTTAACTGCTCATCTCTTTTTATCAATGTAACCCAAGACTAATGGGCCTTTGGACAGAGAATAGCCAATCAGAATGGCAGTTATCCAAGCTTGATCTTACTAGTTGAAGCCATAGGCTTGCTTTACCCAATTTTGGGAAAACCATAGGCCTTGCATGAGGCAGGCACAAGCTAAGTGTATGTACCTTGTTTACCAACAGGATGTAAACAGCAGCAAACAAGTCTGGGCAAACCAGAATCCTTAGACTCAATGGCTCCAGGTTCTTTGTCCTCATTCCTGTGGTTGCTTCTCCCCACAGCAGAAGAAGGGAGAGCAGAAAAAAACATGTCCGGGCAAACCAGGACATGTATAAGCCTATTTTGGCCTATTCAAGCCTACCACAACATTGGGAAATTTTCCTTTGAGATAATAGGTTCATGGCATATACTTAGCTTGACTGATTTTTTTCTACAGCTATGGAAATGAAACCAATTTCATGATCCATATTGATAAATCAAATTAATCTTTCTGTTTCTCTGAAGTGCACTTAGTCACAGAGAAAGTGTTAGTCTGAAATACTGATTTGTCAAGTAACTCTATTTGTTGTCAGATATGCAAAGATGAGGTAAGTGAACACTATTGCCATGCCCATTGCTTTAGGAAAAGCTGTTGTAGAAAAAGGCTTGTATGAGACTAGGCTTAGTGTCTATATCTAAAGAAGTTCATCCTTTGGCATATTTAAAAGGTGACTTACCATTCTTTTTCCTTACTCTTGCTACTTTTTCACTTATTCTTGGCTCTGCAGTTCTGCCCTTCCCTCATACCAACTTTGTTTCCTGTCAGATACTTATGGGAGCCAACTGATTTCCAGAAGCCAGCAGAAAGCAGCCTCTGCCACTCTTTCTTTTTTTTGTCTCTGTTTTTCTGCCAGATTAATGCTTTGAATTCTCTTATGAGGAAGGCCTGACAAATGTCAGGGCTAGTTCAACGCCAGTACGAGGACGCAGCAGTTGGGGCTGTGCAGAGGGAGGAAGCAGTGCAATCAGTGCCAGCTGGAGAGAGGGAGAGGTTAGATGTTAGTATCAGTCAGTTCCATGGGTTTTTTTGTTTTTTTTTGTGGTTTGGGGTTTTTTTTTGTTTTTTTGGTTTTTTTTTTTTGAGAATCTAAAGTGAGAAACAGACCCCTTACGTGGTTCCAGTAGCCCAAGAACAGCTAGCAGCAGCTGGCAGCAGCTCCATTCCTCTGAAGTCAGGGAATAACTATAAATACTTTGAACAAACATTTTTGCCTAGTTCTTACTCCTCAGCTCTAGAAGAACCGTTGCCAAATCAGGATTGCCAACTCAATGAATTTGAGAAATGCTCTTATGAAATAGAATAAAATTTCCACAAAGTATACTACAGCTGAGGCAGTTCCAGTTGAGTTCAGCCCTTGAAATAATGCGCAATGTGTTGTGACATTACATCTGTTAACTTTGATGTAGAAGACAAACCCCAGGAGGAAAAGTTGATGATGATGCCTAGTATGAAGGTGCTGGTAATATTAGTGAACTGATAATCCTGCAACTGAAATTTCTCTTTGCAATACCCATACTGTCTATGACAACCTCATACTTTTGACCCAAATAGTCAGCTTTTAGGGAGACCTACAAGGTCTTCCTAAGAGAGGGATAAATTGATAATGGAATCATATTTCTTTCACATAATCCTGATTATTTCAAAGAAAGAAAACTCTGTTGACCTGAACACAGTGTAAAACAAAGAAAGTACAGAGCATCTTTTCATCTAGTATTTTATCCCATAACTTTTCTACTTTTTCCCTTAGCTGCTTAATATTTGAAGATTACAGCTCGTTTGTTTGTTGTTGTCCATTTGGTTTTTGTTGTGGTGGGTCTTTTTTATTTGTAGCTATCAAGTCTGTCTTCTGTATCTCATCTTTTAGAGGACCAAGAGAGCACTTGGGTTTGTTTTTGGTTTTGTTTTATTTTTTTTTTCCTAGTTATGGTCAGCTCAATTGTCTTCTGCACAGAGAAGGTGAAACCAGCAAGACCCAAGTACTTGGCTAGAGCATGCCTAATAAGAATAGCATACCAGTGCAGTCCTTTGCTGTTTTGGTTTGCAGGAGCTTTGAAGATCACTCTTATTCTTGTTACACTTTTTAGTGATTTTTACTACTAAGCTATTTGAAAATCTACAAATGACAGATTTTTCATGGCTGGGAAACCTGGTCAAATGTAATTTTATTCATGACCAGTGAACGGTGACTTCACAGCAAACATGAAGCTCCACCTGGAAGATTAAGAACTAGAATTTGTTAGTGAAATAGTCAAACAAATATTTTTAAGATGGGCCTTCCTCCCCACCCCCCAATCTCTTCGAAATGTTCACAAATTTTATTTGTTGTTTTAACTACTTCTTAACAAGATTACTGAAAATTTAAACCAAAACTCATTGAAATCCATCAGTACATGCCCACGATCACTGTGGGAAATTTCAACTGAAATGAAATATTTTGTGTTTCTTTTCAATGACTAAAAATCAAGGCAAGAGCTGTGTGTATAATGGTTTTGTTCTGTCCAGCTGTTTACTGTAGGTGTAACTTTATTGTTGATGATTTAAAATCAAGTTTTCACTTTTATGTACTACGATATGGATACATGTTTTTGTTGCTTTTGAAAGAGATGGCAGGAAGTCACAGCCCTTGGGTTTAATTACAATGTTCTCACTAGTACATGGATCTGGGTATTTAACAGACTGTTAACTCATCCATTTCACATCAAATGTTGGCTTACTTCATTACCTGCTTAACAAACTTGAGATGAATCCACTTTTCAACAAACTCAGTGCAAAATATCTACGTTTTGAGCAGGTGAACCAGCAAAGGTTTTACACTGGAATAAGGAAGGGAATATCTGGATTGCCTCTAGGTGGCAGTGAGTCATTATTTTTTTGTCCTTCACTAGACTGGCTGATTGACGCGTCCTTGTAGAGAGGCTTTTTAGTCACAGTCCGAGCTTTGTTTAATTCTCAAACCATTTTGGATACATCTTGAAATCCTAAACACTGTATTGCAATAGCATACACATGGTTGCAAACCATCTAATCCTGGAAATATGGGCAATTGTACTAAGTGGTTTATATCCTGTGAAACTGCACATCTCTGATGCTTGTTTCCATGTGAGCAGAGAACACACTACCAACCCAGCTTCTGCGTGGTGCCTGTTGCATATGTGCACACACACAGACCTGAAGGGCTGTGCAGCATACACGTGGTATGTTCAAACCCTCTGCGTGTGCAATGTTGTGGGCTGCACCTTTGTATGAGCTGTGGTCACTGGTGGCATTGGTGGGTCCACAGTAGGTATTTTCCAACAGATCAATGGCTTCAAACAGTGTTTTTCCTAAATTTCTGGATCTTTTGCATGTTGCTGTAGCTGCACACTGGCACAAAGTGCTTTCAAGGGGTTTGTACAGCTGTTTGGACTTAGCGCAATGGTGGTGTATGTGATGTTCTGTTCAGCTCAATGATGGCTTCTGTCGCTTGAGCGTGAGGAAGGGATCATCCTAAATGCTGCTAATAAAGAGATTGCAGGCCCTCTAGTAAGTCCTTGCTGACTGAGAGGAGTAATTGTAATGTGGAGAAGACGGAGACTGGCTCTGCAGTTGTAATTCAGGCTCTGATTTAGTGACGTTTAAATGCACTGCTTTTTGCTTGTGTTGACTGCATTTAGCAATGTAGTCTCTCCAAGTCAGATGTAAGCAAGTTAGTATGTTCCCACTCTTACGAATGTCCTTAATTTCAGCCTAGGACAGTGATTTATGTGCAAAAGAAAGCATATCCTTCAATGTTTTACAAATTGGGGTATATATCACCAGATCTGATACAGTGGATTAAGAGCAAGAAGCAGAATTTTGAGCTGTATGGGTTCCACATTGTTCATGAGAAAAATGCTTTAAAAGTTACTCTTATCATGAGCATAGAACGTGTCCTTCTGAACACCTGTTTCCTGTTCTGTATAACAATGCAAATGCTATCCAAATTTGATGGTTTGAGGATTTTTAAAATGCAATACTTTTAACTCTGTATTCATCATGGCTAACAAATACTCCTAGCAGCTCATTAGCAAACGGATAGCATTAGAATCATGGTGAATCTCAACAGCCTGAGAGGTGAATGTGTCAGTAGAAATGCTTTGTAGCTTGTGTCAAAGTAAAATGTGAAAGGAGAGAAAAATTTGACTGAGAAGCAAATGATATATTTGGTAGAGGCTTCCATTACAATATATTTTGGCATTAAAATTTAAAATTACTCTGAATATATCTCCCTCAGAAAACACTGTTGTATTGAAAGATTTAGCAGCTTGATGGATGTGAATGAATAAGACTCATAAATTGAGATACTGCAACTAGGATTGCTGCATTAATAGGAATGAGATTATCACAGTATTAAATCATACAGATATACATTTAAAAGTATGTCCTGGGAATAAGTGCATATTGTATAATATATCTTTGTCTTCTGTCTCAGCCCAGTACTATGACACTACATCACAAATATGAGCATTGGTACATTCCAAGAAGCAGATTTTGGAGGCAGGTTTAATAAATGATTATATAATTGTCATTAATGAACCGCCATGGCTCTTAGTCCTAATACTAATGGAGAAAAAAAAAAAAGTAGGAACTGACACAGAATACGTTTACCCAAAGTGATATACAAAATAATTTAATGAAAATCTTTTGATAGAAGTCAGCATTTCACTGAAACTTTACTTTGAAAGAAATTTTATTCATATTTAATGTAACTACCATTTTCAGGACATACTCCTAATTTCATATTCACACTCTGATTTCATGAGGTCTTCTTTAGCTAGATGGGATTTTCCTATGACAAAGTAAACACTAGTATGTATCCCAAATGCTACCTCCCATAAATTAAAAAAAAAAAAAAAAAGTAAACTAAACCCTCTGGAATTACTGACAGAGACAAATATAGCTACTTCCCTTACCCTTTCCTCACAACCTTATGCAGAAAAATGAGAAAATATTCAGATGTTGATAGACCATAATTTTTGTACATCTGTGGTGGAGCTACCATCCCCGCAGGTGTTCAAGAAAAGACTGGATGAGGCACTTAGTGTCGTGGTCTAGTTGTTTGGCTAAGGCTATGACTGGGTGATAGGTTGGAATGGATGGTCTTGGAGGTCTCTTCCAACCTGATTGATTCTATGAAGACAACAGTCTCAGAAAAGCTCACACCATAAACAGTTTCCATTATAAACCTACCGCGATTTGAAAATGTTCCACATTTTATTATGAAGGGCATTACACTGAGATAGATGTCATTGTATAATCAAATTCTGAACTTAGACATTCAGGTTGGAAAAGACCTCTGGGATCAAGACAATCATTGACTCGACTCTACAAAGTTCACCCCTAAGCCAGATCTCCTAGCACCACATCTAAATGACCTTTAAACCCATTCAGGGATGGTGACTCAATCACATCCTTGGGTAGTCTATTTCAATGTCTTGCCACTTTTTCTCTGAAATTTTTTTTCCTAATATCCACTACGCTCTGCTGCAGTTTGAGGCCATTCCCTCTTGTTCTGTCACTTTGTAATGGGTTAAAGAACTTCCCCTTGACAATTAGAATTTACCACGCCAGCTCAGAAGTAAGATAAAGCTATATTTACAGCAAACCTAAATTTGCAAGCACATGTACACCAATATACTTACATGTATTTACAATTATATACAACTGAGAAATAATACAGAAATCCAGATTCCCTCCCAGACAAAGGAAAGAAGCCCAGAAGGGGCTCAACGCTACCTTCTCTTTCTCTTTCTCCCACATGGAAAACAGCCAACAAAGCTTACTTGTTATCTATCTGTCAGCCAAGGTTGGTGGAAGATACTAGGAAAAGAAATTAACAGATCCAACACTCAAAAGCAAAACAGGGACAAATTTATAGTTTGGCTTTTTATCCCTTTTTAGCAAACCAATGAATGATATAGATTTTATTTCCTTTTTACAACCAGTGGTCTAATTTCTCTTATTAGAATATTCCAATTAGCCTCAAACCAGCACACGGTTCTGCAAGAAGTGCTGTGAAACCTGCTTGCTTTGATTAGTGTTAGTTATTTTGCACCATTTAGAACGTGTTACATTTCCCACTTGAAAGTATGAGATATAGTACTGATTTGCTGCGTGTGAGCTTTTCAGAGGAGTGTGTGGCAAGTACAGCTCCCCTCACAAACACAAAGGTCCTGACAGACCTCAGACACAGGGCTGAGACTTGCTACAAGCTGATAAAGGTCAACTCAACATCCCTAGATGTTAGTGTCTCCTCCAGGCTCAGAAGTTTCTTTGCTGCTTGCAGGACTTGGCCCTCCAATAAGAAACAGACTGGCAGCACAACTGTCGTAGGTTTTTGTGTAAAAGCGCGACAGATGGAGATTATCGTTACTCATTTTCTAAGGAAAAAGGGCAGTAAAACAGTATTGCCCTTGCTGAATTGGAGAAGGAAATATGGAAAGGCTGTATTTAAAAATGTACAGGAAAAGACACAGCATACATGAATCCTTTACTCCTAATACAGATACGGGATATATAAGAATTCCTCCAAAACCTTCCCTGCCCCGAGCAAACCAAAACCCACCAAAAATGCCACTGGTCGTTTTCTCCCATCCCCCATTATCTCCTAATTAGGCCCAAGCAGGCTGAAATTCACTGCAGCCCCAGGCCTTGAAGGCTGCTTTACCACAGGGTACTTCTGCATAGTTACCAGATAAGGATCCCTCTGGAGAATTGAAAGGAAAAGGGAGAAAAGAGAGAGAACTGACCTTGCTGCTTGCTTTTAAAGTGTTTGCAGGGTTATGGGATTGAATAGCATAATTATGATATCCAAGGGTGACCAGTTCATCCCCTGGGACACATCTTGGTTTCTGTAGGTTTTTTAGGGAGTCTGGGATAACCTGGAACCCCTCAAACCACAACAACAACTCAATAAGGGCATAAATGGAGTTCTGCCATGGAGAGAGGGGTTCACCACACAGCAACCAGCCTGGTAGTAGTGTCTCTCCCCTTAGTCTAGGACCTCTTTTAAGGAGTCCTCAATTGCCTGCTTTGGTGTGTGTATATGAATATATATTTGTGTACCTGTGGGGAGATTTTCTGTTTCTGAGTGAGTGGATGCACATTTTGGTTCATCTCTCCCTAGATGGTTTAACCAGTAGTGCAGCAGTATATTCCCAACTAACATCTGAATCTGAAATTCTGTTGTTGGAGGGAGTGCAGAATATTTACCATAAATCCGCAGTATTCTGATGGGTGTTGCTTGTCTGTTTTGTGGGTGCCTCTGCAACACAGCATGACAGTGGCTTCATGAATCTCCCAGTGAAGCTCTGTGTATATTGGCAGCTGGTGTTCCTGTGAGAGACAGCCCTACGTGGAGTTCAGTCACAAGCTGAAGCCAAAGCTTCCCTATGGAAATACATTCAGTGAGTCTGATGTCACCTGAAACTGTTCATTAGCCCATATTCGTGGGTCTTTTCTTAATGTAAATTTGTCCTAATGCTGAGGGATACTGCAATAATAACTGAAAAGCTTTGATTTTATACTATTAAAGGAGAAAACTGATGGTTAGTAGTTTTGTACTTTGATGAACATTCAATGATGAGCCATTCAAATGTTTCTCCTGGAAATCTGTGTTCCTGACCACTCATCCCTTCACTGCTTGTTGTTCTTTATTATCAAGGCCTAGGTGCCTCAGCAAAATCAAATTCTTTGTGTTACTTCTCTTTTTTTTCCTTCGTAACTTCTCTGACTGGCAAATATGAATGTTTCCTTTTAAAAGAAAATATTAAAGGAGATAGTTCTGAATTCTGTAATTTTAAAAGCCACTGGGTTTTGAGGATGAGCAATTTAGCATAAGCTTAGTGTTTTTCCAGGCATTAGCTTAGCGTTTTTCCAGACAAAATATATTCTTATTTTACTTCTAGCTGGAAAGAGCCTACATCCAACTTTTCCTGAAAGAGCATTCTTTCTTCCAAATTAATCCAAGGGAAGATCTTATGAGATCAGATGTGACACTGCAAGATCTTGACACCTGTTTAACCTAAATCAGCATCTCGGATATGTCCTCAAGTCCTAATGTGCAGTCTAAAATCAATATTATAAGAACAATCTCTCTTATCACATAGAATCATAGAATCATAGAATGGTAAGGTTGGAAGGGACCTCAAGGATCATCTAGTTCCAACCCCCTGCCATAGGCAGGGACACCTCCCACTAGTACAGGTCACTCAAGGCCTCATCCAATCTGGCTTTGAACACCTCCAGGGAGGGAGCAGCCACAACCTCCCTGGGCAACCTGTTCCAGTGTCTCACCACCCTCACTTTAAAGAACTTCCTCCTAACATCTAGTCTAAATCTCCCCTCTGCCAGTTTAAACCCATTGCCCCTTGTCCTGTCATTGCAAGACCTTGTAAATAATCCCTCCCCAGCCTTCCTGTAGGCCCCCTTCAGATACTGGAAGACCAGTAGGTCCCCTCGAAGCCTTGCCTTCTCCAGGCTGAAAAAAAGATACTTTGTAACACATGAGAAGTAAAAAATGATAGCATTTCCAAATTCATTCACCTGTGTTAGGTCTGTGAGCTTACTGGTGGCCAGTCACTGCAGCGCACCCAGATAATCAACACATTTGCATCTGGTTGTTGTCTTGCTGTTTGTATACCACTTTTACTGCTGAAACACAAATGGAATCCTTCTGGATTTGTGAAAGTGAACAGCTTTTCCACATAAACCAAATCTATCTTCCT
The DNA here is from genome assembly GCA_013396675.1 of Eubucco bourcierii. NCBI lineage: Eukaryota > Metazoa > Chordata > Aves > Piciformes > Ramphastidae > Eubucco > Eubucco bourcierii. The sequence continues at coordinate 173,044 of VWZE01000355.1, read as the reverse complement.
ACTACTAGCTAAAAAAGGATCAGCTCTGCAAAAGCTTGTCTCAAGTGAATGTTGCATTTTGATTTTGCTATTTGAATTGCCCAGTAATGCTTCTGCAAAAGTATCTGTGCACATTAACTTTCCAGCTACCACCCTGGGCATCTCTTTATGCTACAGCTGGTTATTTGTAAGGAAATTCTCCAATGAATAAATTACTGAAAGCATTATTACTATGGTAAAGAAAATAAAACTCTTGAATTCTCCTTCAACATTTATGTTCTGCTGAAAGTCTTGAAATTGCCATTCTAAACTCAGGATGAGAGTCTAAGTAAGGGTCTGGTGTCAGAGTCAAATTAATGAGCAATACTTTCCTTCAAACCAGGTGACTATGTGGATATTTAAAAAAACATAGAAAAAACCTGGAATCTATCTATTTTAAATTAAAATTAAAACAATTAAATGCTTTATGCTGGTGATGTTTTCTTTAGTAGTTGATCTGTGCTAACTGGACATGTAGGATTTCGACCTGTAACCTCATGGTGTTGTGGTTTATGAGCCTATCAAACTTTATTTAAACCACATCATATCTCATATTTAGTTACTATTGCAACACTTAAAATCGTATGTGTCGTTCCTTTCAGGCATGTCTGCTATCAGAGAGGCTGAGAAACAGGATGAACTAGCCATTACTGACCACAGGTGCTGGCAAGATAGACTCATCACTTAAATATTAGCTTAGGCATTTCTTCTGTATTGCAGGGAAACCACTAAAGCTCACTGAAAAGGAATTAAAGCCTGCCTTTCCTTCTTCCTCCTGCTCTTTGTTGGCAACAGTTGCTTCAGTAGTTCTGACTCACAACCATGCTGTTTCACTCTTACTACCATGTCGTTCCCCTCCTGCCTCGCCTCTCCCTGCAGCTGGCATGAGATGTCTCAGTCCTCGATGAGTCCTTTGGTCTCATTGTGCACGCTTTACAATTTCCCTTATTTTTGTTTTGTACCCTGCCTAGTGGATGAGACAAATGCAATCCGAAGTTAACTGCACAAGCTTAAGGCAGGTATTTTTCACTAGTGGTGAGATTTCGAGAATAGCTCCTAGTGCTGTATGTCCAACTTTCCCTGGCTTTTGTACCCATACTCCTATACATACGTCCTTTGAAAACACCACTGCGAGCTTCTCCACTCATGTGTAGTGAACGAATCCCTGAAGCAGTCTCACTGACAAAGGAGGTAGTCCCTATCTGACTTTCTCCCGTGGTAAAGGTGTTTCCATTCAAACATCTTCCTACTTGCCTCAGTCTGAGGGTTCTTTAATCATGCTATGGTGATTCCTTGTGGAGTCACGTTCCAGAACAATTTGATTTAAACAACAGCAAACAACCCACATCATTAAGTTGTCTCACTGCATGATGGCAGGTGTATGACTTGGGCCTGAAGGGAGAAGGTGTTTTCTAGAAATATCTTTGATGTTGGAAAAATTGTAACATAGGATCATATCCCAAGGTGTTTCTGAGCATAAAAAGACTGCCAGGGGTTGATGTAGAGAAAAATGCTAGAAGCAAGTTAAATTTTAGTTCTACTCTGATACGTAAAGGTAATATACAATTTCAGGAGAAACTTGAGTTTTAATTATGGCAAAGCATCTTGTCCTGATAAGTGTTTCTGTTAGTATATTTCTGGTGTTGGGGAATAAAATCACATAGCCTAATTTAAAATTTTTTTTTGCTAGTTCTGTTCCTAATGATGATAATACCAGACTATGCAAAAAACATTGGGAATATGACACGTTACATGCCAAAAATGAGGTACTGTTTTCACAAATCAGACAACAAAGAAATAGTTTATCTTCAGATTTTAGCACTTGCTACTGCAGTATGAATTATGTTGTATAATCTTTACTTCCATTCTGAAAATTGTCTGCAGTCACATATATTCAATTTAATGGGAAAACGCATAAAGTAAATTAGGTTTAAAGAACTCCCAACTCTGCATTTTTTAATGCTGATTTAATGGAAAGGAGACCAGAAAGAATAGAGTAATGATATGGTATAAATGTTAACTTATGCCTGACATCTATACATGATGTTTTCGTCTAAATTTACCTTAAGAACTGAGATAGAATGGATGTCCCTTGTGGGTATAAATGCAGAATATCTGACAAAGGTCTGGCAAACAAGAAGTTTATCGGAAAACAGATGATAGGAAATCATGTAAAATTCAACACAGATCTCTCCTGAGTAATCTTACCAGCCCTTCTCCCCCTTCTCCCTGCTTGGTGGAGCTGAGATTGATTGTAATGATGCACATCTTATGTCCCTCTGGAGGCATAAGGCTGGGAGCTGAAGAAAGCCTACATCTGGGAAGTTTCTAAGGACCATAGCAAAGCTTAGTGAAGAAACTCAAGGGAAAAGGAAGACCAGATGGTGTATGAGATATGTTGCAGGACCTGTGATTAACTTTCCTACCAGATTCAGAAATTGATGATTTTTCTGTTGAAGTACAGGTTTAATATTTTTATCCTAATAAGATACATGGAGAAATTGGAGTTTACAAGCCAGAGAAACCCTTCACATATTAATTTTCCTTCTTTTTTCCTTCATCTTCAGAGTTTTAGTGTGGTTACATTTTTGAGATGATTGAGGTGTAAAACTATAAAGGATTCATTTAACCACTAAATGTAAGAGACTGGTACACTATGATTTTCTAATTGAATGACCATAATCAATAAACAGGAGACTGGTAAACAGAGAAGGTAAACAGAAAAGTTCATTATCTCAAGAACTGAAGGTAATTGTTAACTGTAGCTCCCATTTTGTCTTTGAATTAATGTTTAGCTAAACTTTACCAAATGTGTGTTCTGGCTACCCTCATTGTATAAAGCAAAGAATAAATTATGCTTTTTCAGTAAACCAGGATTAATAGAAAGATCAATAACTTAATTTTCATGTATCTTAAAGATATTTATGAAATATATATTCTGGCATCTCCTGCAACCTAATTTGTACTTTTCAACAATTTTAGAGAAGATTGCTTAGTAACACCAATTGCTCTATCCAATGGTATATTAACATATGGAGATATGGCTTTGCAAAGAATGGCTGCTTTTGAGGTGATGGAAGTCGAACCCTGATAGTTTCATATTTACAAAACATCTGCTTAGCTTTACAGTCAAAACCATTAACAAAGACTGTAGTATTTGTGAGTTTCATATGTAGTGCTGATATCTTCTGCTGCAGATTTCAACTCCCAGAAGATGGAGAAAGCAGTCCTTCAGAAGAGAGAGAAGCCAGGTAAAAGTCAGCATCATGGGTGTGGTCAGTTCCAAATCACTGGTTTTGGTAACTGAGTATCAGGGTCCTGATAGGAGCTCTGAGGGCTGCTGTCTCTCCCATACCTTGCTGAACCTGCACAGTATTTCTAGCTGTAGATGCCATTAATAGACAAAAAAAAGAAAAAAAATACTATAGTTTGTCCAAGTTGACAATTGTTATATTTTTATAGACATGCCACTTGATCCTCACAAGAAGAAAAAGTTGAAAGGTAGATGGTAATGGAGTGGCTGACCTGATGGCTAACTGGTAGAAAGCTTAAGAGCACCTATGAAATATCTGTTGCTGAGTGCTGCTTATGTCTTTGAAGTTTTAAGGGGATATTCTAAAGTAGCTCACTGTGAAATACGTTTCTGAGATAATTTGAGTTTTGTGGACTGTGGCAAAAAAAAATGGCTAATAAAATGATAATAATAGTAAGAAAGTTATAAAATGTTTTTTTAGAAGCTTAATTCAACCCAAAAAGTAGATCTTGCAAAACTGTAATTGTCTTGTACATGGTTTTAAACTGTAATATCTCAGAATAACTTACTCTGAATATTTTAATGTACTGAAAATTTGTGGTGTGCTATACATTGTTCTAATTTCATTGCTGATCATTACTAAAAGGATTTGTTAGCTACTCAGATTCATCTGTGCATTGAACCAAGCATATATTTGTTCAATTCTATTAATTTTCATGTACAATACTTGCTATATAATTTATTTATTTATAATTACTATACTTTGTTATATAGTAAGGAAATGGAATGCTAAGATTCTTCGTTTCTTCGTTTCGTGCACATGAAATATTGTAGTAGAATATAGATAGGCAAGAAATTATTACAAAATCCCATAGGTCCTGCTCATGGAGATTTTACTGGTAAGTTTTAGAGTTCCCTTATATGCAGAGTATAATGACCTGGAATGTCAAAGCTTATTTGCCTTTAGTTCCTATGGGGTGCTTAAATTTCATGGACTTGGTTATCTTTCTTCCTCTGCTTGGGCTGAACATCCAGTGTCTTCCAAATGTTGATAACATGTGAATACCATTTAATTAGCAAACTCTATTTGAAAAACACAACATTTGCTTTTAGAGTAGTTTTATTAGATGCATTCAATGGAAGGAATGGCATCTGAGCTGATACTGAGCATTAGCAATACTTGAACTGTGTTTTAGAGCCTGGCAAGCACATGCATGTGTTGGTCTGTAGACTTGCGTCTATAGACTAGACCGTTTAAAGAACAGTTACACTTCTTTCTAAATATTTAACTGTATTTTCTGAAAATAGCAAGTTTTTTATTACAAGTAACAAGTATAGAACATGAAAACGAAAATTCTTTCCAATTTGCTCTTTGCTAATGCAACCAGTTTGCAGCTAGTGGATCTTTCACATAGCAATAGGAAAATGAAAAAAATTATTTTGATTGAAAAATATGATATAATAATACTAATAATGGTAATAATAATGGTGATGATGATTATCAGGAACAGGTGTTGCATCTGAAAGTATTTTTAAGAACTAAGTTGTAGATTCCATTTTTTGTTTTATTTTTGGGGTAGTGGTGGGGAGAAGGCTTCAGATTCTTATTTCATGTTGGCAGCATCCCGTTAAATTGTTTTGTGAGACCTGGGAGTGTGCTGGCTGATGAATGCATACTCAGCTGTGTGCAATGCCATGCATATAAAATGGTTTATTGAGCAAAATAAACAATTCTCTGCAGTCTCTGACAGACAATTCTACATTTGTCTGCGCTCTCATAACTGACAGCTATGACCAGTCATGTAAAGTCTTCCTGTGCGTTTGCAACAGCTTCTCTCTATTTCATGTAATTTAACCCTAACTACCTCTTTACTACTGTACACATATTACTTGTTTTGTTAGTTGGAATATTTTGATGCTTTTAATCATATGGTATATTTCTACCTTTTAAGACTAAAATAATGAGGTTGTGTGTCCCATCCCCATCCCCCCCCCCACCACCCAGTATCTCATATGAAACTGTTGTTAATTCCTAATTGAAAAATACGATGATTCAGGTAGCGTGTATTACTTAGTTGTTGCTTTTAAAAGAACAAATTGTATGCAATTTATTCTCATTGTCCAATTTTATTGTTTTCTATTCTGAAAAACTACACTTCCAGCAATACAGGGGCCCTAAGTTTTAGAAAAGTTTTATTCTCATTTGGCACTTGGTAAGTTCATAGTTTTATTCAATCTTTGCCACTGATTTTGTGTCTTTTATTTACTTGTGCCAAATGCTTAAGAAGAGAGAGTGGAGATAGCAGAACCATTATAAATTTATCCAATGCATCAAACTGACTTGTAAAATTTTAAATTATCTTGTTTTTCCTAGTACTTGGTTTTTAACAAGGTAAGATTTTTACACTCATATGTAACCTTCATTAGTACTAAGTATACTGAAAATGAAATTAATGGAATCTGTTCCCTGTCGATGTGGTTCTGTGCTCATTATTTCTGAAATTTGAACAGAGTTAATATTCTGCTGGAGATGAGAGCTTGATAAAAATCAAATTGGTCTTTTTAAAGTATTCAATATCAACAATGTACAAGGTGTGTTGAGAACTAATTTGAAATTTTTCATTAATGAAGAGAATTCAGAAGTTAAAAGAGAGGTGCACAAATCTGAATGTATTCAGCAGTTGTGCTGTTTCTGCTGTGGCTGACAACCTTCAGCATTCCGAAAAGGAGAATGCTCTTCAGAAAGCTTATTTTATGTCTGGTAGATTTCAAAACACTTTGCAAAAGGGAAAAGTGAACTTATTTCTAATCTACAGAAAGATAATTCACAATCAGGCAGATTCACTGTTTTATCAATGATAAAAAAAGTGTTTTATCAATCAGTCACTGTTTTATCAATCTGTTTTTTTTCAGAAGGTCACTGTAAAAGTTGAATAAAAGAGAAGCCCAGAGCCTGTGCTGAAGAGGAATATCATGCAGAAGTGCAGACAAAGTGATGTGTTTCCCTGTTATCTTTGAAGGAGGTGAGTCATAATATCCCAGGTTAGTGTCAACAGAAAAATGCCAGTAGGACGCTGGGTCACTGTTCTATTTTCAGTTTTAAAAAATCATACTATGAAGAAAAAGCTCCATACTATAAGTATTAAGTAACTGAGACAGTTTATTTTTGGGAAGTTAACAATGCATTATCTCTTTTGACCAGCAAGATATGAAAGTTTGATTTTTTTTTTTTCCATTTGACAAGCTGCTCAGCACCCTTGTGCATTGAAATCCAACTCTACTTTTCTAATACAACTGCTAATTTATGAGCGTTGTGAACTTCTGTAGCATGGATCAATACTGATTTTCTGAACATGTTTCTTATTGGACTTGCTAAAATAATCTGATTTTGGAAAATAAAAAAATCTCTATTTAAATTGAACAGGAAGGTACTTGAGTCTTACTGCTGTATTTGTGAATCTGAAGGCTCCTATGAAGGACGCAGACTTGCTTAAGGCAACGTGTAATGGTTTTTATGGTTTTCAGTCAAAAAATTAAGCACTAGAAGTAAGAATATATAATTTATTCCACTCACTTAAAGAATAATTAGCTATTGGAGTAGCTCACAATTTTTGGCTCTCCAGCACGCTATTTAGACCCATTTTGGTCACCTTGGCACAGCGGTCATGAGCATAGACTCAAACTGTCTCATGTAGTTGTAGTGAAAACTGTTTCACGTAGTTGTAGTGAAAACTGTTTCACTATTAATAATGATATCAATTTTGATATCCAGGCAGAGAATGTTAATAGCTATGAAAACTATTTATTAACATTAAATCTCGCCAGAAACCTTATTTACAAGGTTCAAAAATGCACAGTTTGGAAATTTACACATACAGGGAACAGGTAACTGGAACACTTTAAAGGCAACTAGCATAAGCAAACATTTTTACTGGCAGAGAAGGTTTGTGCGGTCACTTACAGTGCTTGCAGTTAGTTATCCTGCTTAGCCACTAGATGGACACAGGAAACTCCTTTCTACTTATAGCAGAAGGCAATTAATAATTACAAGAGGCTTGAAGTATTTACTCACAAAAATATCATGGGACAATACCCAAAGCATGTGGTGGGCTGCTGCCAGGTCGGAAGCCGTTAGAGGCTCTGGAGTTTCCTCAGGCTCCTGGATGCTTCAGATAAAGAAGGCAGATGATCTCTGACCTGGTCCTGTCTCTCTTGGCAGCAGGCTCTCACGTGCAGGCAGGTGTCTTGCAATGTGCAGTCCCAGCATGGTGTCACACTGGCTGTGCAGGCTGAATGCGTGGAGGCATCAGAACCTGATCCTGCTTGTTGGGGTCCCACCCAGCTCAGGATTGATGAGGCAGCAAACAGGCCCAGATACAATAGCAGAGAGCACAATAGCACCAACCCAATGTGCTACCTGTTCATCCTTTATATTCATTTCAGCCTGAGAGTGATGGGCCTTTGTATATAGATTATCCAATCAGGATGGCAGTTTGCTCATATTAGGTGAAGCTGGGGCTTTTGTCCACTTTCCTGTGGCCACCACCCCCAGCACAGAAGGAGGGGGAGCAGGGGAGCATACCTGGGCAAGCCAGGACATGTACAAACCTGCCTTTGGCCTATTTAGACCTACCACGACAGTAGTGCAGACTCTGACACATTGGCTGCAATTTGTTGCCTACGTGGAAGTGTCTGGGGCTATGAGTTACCCTAAGGGTATCTGAGACATCTGTGCAGAACTGGAAAATACAGTGCAAGATCTGTGAAAGACCCATGTTCTTCTCGCATGCTAACTGAAGGCCAAGCTAAAAGTTCTGAAACATCTGAAAGTAAACTAGATGCCTATGTATGGTAAACAGTATCAACCCCATCAAACAATTGAAGAATGAACAACTTGCTGTTCTTATTGAGACATGATGGATTGTTAGGTTGCTTTTAGCAAATCTGATTCTACTCTTCCTTCTATACTCTTCCCATTCCAAGACTTCCAGTCATTATAGGTCTGATTTTGCTGACATCACACCCCTCCCCCCACCATGTGGTATTTTGGCTTGGTATATGTAAAAATATACATTTGGTTTGATCTAAAGGATTTATTTTCCTGTTTTTCACATTTCTAAAACCTTCACAAATTCTGGAAGACAGTCACGTTTGTTTGTTTATTAATTAAACATGAACCCTCTGCATGATTGTAACTGGAGAATGCCCTGTGCTGAGTGTTTTGAACATGCAAGTTAAGTAACCAGCCTCTGTGATGCAGCTGTTGGATGTAGTCGTGATCAGAAGTGCAAGGTGAAAGCACTTATCAGAAGCAGAGGCTGAGTTTATTGAGGGGAAGAGTCACTATGGGAATTTCAAACATTAGCTAGTGAGTGGAAGATGCTTTGTTGTGTGATACAATAATAGACAAGCTCACTCCAAACAATATCACTATCTTCCCCGCAATGAACCAAGAGGGGAAGCCTAAATATGCAAGGAGGTGCTTATGACTGAAGTTCCTAAACTAATGGGTATTTCTGATCATGACCTACAGTTTTAATGCATTTCCCATAACAGAATATGCACTCTAATAAGAAATAAGCTGCAATGAAAATGTTCAGAAAAGAAATATTGTATTCCTTCCCTTCTCGGAGAATGCTCCGAGCATCATGAAAAAGAAGTTCCCCTGTACTCATTATACACAATTTGGTTTACTTATTTGCAAGCAGAATTTGAAGTCAGCTGGCTGGGTGAGGTAAAGATCTCACATGTGAATTCCACATGGACTGTTGTTTATTGAAACTGCTCCTTTCTTGAATTCAAGTGTAGTTTTTTTCAGTGTTAGATGGTGCCAACATAGAGCTGGAGAAATGTTGATTATTGCAAGCTTTATGGATTAATCAGTGCGAGAATCAGTACCTCAGAGACTCAGAAATGTGTGCAAGCTCTACTTCCAGTGCCCACAAATCACGTATATCAATTGAAATTGTTGTGTGTTTTTTCCCACTGAATCACTAAGTAGTAAGTGAGACATTGTTGCTGAAATAAAAGCAATTTACTTTTGGTGACATAGAAAGCGGGAAAGGAGACCACAGGGACCGTTCTAATCTCTCCTCCATGGTTATACTGAATATAATCACTTGCTGAGGTGATCAGCTCCAGTGCAGATACTTGTGGCAAACAGTGGGGGATTTTCTGAACCAGGGAAACCCCAGGAAGTGCAGACATACACCAGAAGCCAGCAGCTCTTGACAGAGTGTGCATCTGATGAGGTGTAGGCATGGCCAGAGGTAATGGTGGCCAATGCCCAAGCCCACAAAGGGTAGCCCTGGGTAGTGCCAGTGACCTGGGACACTGTGAACAGGGTGGCCAAACAGAGAGCACACCTGTTTGAAGGAAGAACATTCTGCTGGCCAAGTGGGAAGTTTTGCATGCCCAGCAACTGGTAACCATTTTGTAGCCCATCTGCACAGGTCAAGGGCACTCATCCTATCTGACTCTCAAGGCAGACTGGTGGGCACTTGACTGACAGCAAAGGCTGAAGCTCCAGATGGAGGATGTGCACTATCTCACTCAGCAGTGCCAATGCCTCCACCTAGACAGAGCTGTTGAAGGGAGGTTTGCAGTGCAGACCTCAGATTGTACCAAGTCCTTTGACTTTTCTACTGGGGCAGGAGGGTGACTTGTCAGCAAAAAGAGGACATGCTGAAGCACATGGCTGATCTATGGGGTGTGGTGAGAAGGCTACATCACATTAGGGAGGCAAGGAGTTAGATAACTGGTTCCAAGTGCAATTTGCAGGGGACCCACAGTCCATAGACAAGCAACAGAAAACTCCTCCCTAGGCACACATGGAATGGAAGGGGAGCGTGTGGGGGTCTGTGCATGGGGTAACACTGCAGAAGAAAATAAGCTTAAAATAGCAAGGACCTGCATAAGGATTAGACTCTTCCTGAAGCCTGAGGAGAACTGCATCACTTCTTTGCAGACCAGATAAGAAAACCCCATCACATCAGGAGAAGCACTGGAGTTGAGCATGGCAGCCCAATCTACTCTGTATGTACCAACCAGTACAACTAGGAGAGTGATGGGTGATAGTAGCAGGTAGCAGTTCTTCTGAGAGGTACAGAGGTACTCATCTACCAATCACATACATTGTGTAGAGAGGTGTAATGCTTACTGGGGGCTTGTATCAGGGATGTCACCAAGAGACTAGTAAGCCTCATACAGTCCTCTGACCATTATCAGCTGTTATTTCACGTGGGCACCAGTGATACAGTCAGGAGCATCCTGAGAAATATCAAGGATTACAGAGCCCTGGAAGTCTTGGTTAGTGATTCTGGAGTTCAAGTGGCCAGTGAGGAGAGCTGTTATGCTGGACCTTGTTCTCACCAACCAGGAGGTGATACTGAGGAATGTTATGAAGGGCAGCCTTCACTGCAGTGACCATGAAATGGCAGAGCTCAAGATCCTTAGGACTGTGAGGAAGGTGCACAGCAAATTTGCTATCCTAAACCCCAGGAGAGCAGACTTTGGCCTCTTCAGTCTTCTGATTGATAGAGTACCATGAGATAAAACCTTGGAGAGATTCAAAGATCACAAAGATGGTTAGACAAAACCATCAGAAGGCCTGTGTGGATGGACAAGGAACTCCTGGACAAACTCAAAAAGAAAGCCTACACAAGGTGGAAGCAAGGACAGGTAGCCTGGGAAAATACAGAGAAATTGTCCAGTCAACCAGTGATCAGAGTTGGGAAGGCTAAAGCCCTGATAGGATTTAATTTGTCCAGAGATACCAAGGGCAACAGGAAAAGCTTTTATAGGTACATTGGTGATTAAAGAAAGACTAGGCCCTCTCAGGAAAGAAACAGGAGATCTGATTATCTGGGATATAGAGAAAGTTGATGTACTCGACTCTTTTGCCTCAGTCCTTGCCAGCAAGTGCTCTAGCCATGCTGTCCAAGTCATGGAAGGTAAAGGCACAGACTGGGAGAAAGAAGAACTACTCACTATAGGAGAAAATCAAGTTTAAGACCATCTAAGGGACCTGAAGCTGAACATAGGAACTGATTAGATGCATCTGCAGATCTTAAGTGACTATCCATTTTATTTGAGAAGTTGTTACAGTCTGGTGAGGTTTCCACTGATTGAAAAAGAGGAAATGCAAACCCCCACTTTAAAAAAGGAGAAGAAGGAAAACCTGGGGAATTATAGGCCAATCAGGGTGACCTATGTACCCCACATGATTCTGGAACAGATCCTCCTGGAAACCATATAAGGCATATAGCAAATAAGGAGGTGATTTATGACAGCCGACATGGGTTGTCTGAGAGCAAATAATACCTGACAAGTTTGATGGCCTTCTATGACAGGGTTACAGTGCTAGTGGATAAGGGAAGAGAAACTGCTACCATCTACCTGGATTTGTGCAAAGAATTGCGTACCATCCTACATGACATCTACATCTCTAAACTGGAGAGAGATGGGTTTGATGGATGGACCACTCAGTGAATATGGAGTAAGTGAATATGGGCTCCATCAAAAGAAGTGCTACCAGCTGGCTAAGGGAGGTGATTTTCCCTCTCTGCTCTGATGTGACCCCACCTGGTATACTGCATTCATCCCTGGGTCCCCCAGATCCAGACAGGGAGTAACTTCTTGAGCAGGTTCAGAGGAGGACCACAAAGGTGACTAGAGGCCTGGAGCACCTCTCCTATGAAGACAGGCTACGAGAGTTAGGAGTTGTTCATCCTGGAGAAGAGAAGGCTCCAGAGAAGACCTTACGGCAGCTTTTTAGTATAAAAGGGGCCTTCAAGAAAGCTGGAGAGGAATTTACACAAGGACATGCAGTGACTGCACAGGTGGTTGGAACCATATCACCTTTTAAGATGACCTTAACCAAACCATTCTATGATAGACTTTTAAATTTTTTTTTTTTTTCTATCAGGGGAAAAAACAAGTGCTGTATCTCTTGTCCTGTAGCTTCATAGCTTATTTGTGTTTCTGAATCTTACAGTCAGATTCAGTTGAAAACAAGGGGGAAAAAAATCCCATTGGCAATTACTTTATTTTCACTTGATTTTGGATATTTAGTGATATAGTATATTACTATCATCCTTGCAAAATAAGAAAAATGTTCAGGTGGTGCATCTAATATCTTCAAGTGGAACAGATTTGCCTGAAATTTACTCTGTCATGTTTTCTACTGCTCACAGCTGTACAAAATAAACATAATAGCCCTGCAGTTAAGCTATGTTTACTTCTCTTTAACCTCATCAGAGTAAAGTGATGATAGAACGTATAAAGGGTTTCCTTTGCTTCACCTTCCTTCTTGCACATTTCCCAGCACACTTGTGTACCCACTGCTGCCCTTTTCTTTCTACCTTCTCTAGAGACTAGATCTGATATAATGAATAGCTTAAGTGAAGAAATATTTATGATTGACAATTCCTTTTGTTGTCCTTCAAAATGGAAAGCTTTGGTCTCAGTAGACAGGAGGAGGAATACAATTATTTTCTTAGAAGAAATTTTGCAGTGTTGGCCCTTTTTCAGCATGGACATTAATTCATTTTAGTCTTGGTGAGAAGAAACAGAACAGTATCTGTCACACCACAAAGTATTGGGGAATAGGAACACAGAGACAGTGAGTATTTTTAGTAAATATTCCTGAGACTGATGGAATTAAAAATAAATCTTATACAAAATTAATAAATTAAAAATTAAAGTGGTTTAAATATTTTAGTAAACCTTAACCAAAAGCATCTTAACTGTGAGGGAAATTCTAACATATTAAAAGCGTAAGAAGCAGTATAAGAGAAAGGTCTTCAGTATTTTCCATTTTCAACTGCTGTATCTGTGTTATTTTACAAGAGAACTGTCCAAATTCTGACTTCTGATAACTCACATTTGCTGTAATTCTAGCCCAGGCTTTCTTTTCATGTATCAAAAGGTAAGTAAAAGTAGCTTCTAATCATTATGATTGTCAAGATGTTCTCATTAGTTAAATATTTCAGTGATTTTGAAACAATTTTTCTTAAGTCATCAGAAGCCTGCTTACTTAAATGCCATGCTACACTGCTAGAGCTCGTTTTGATATACACCGAGGACAACTGAAATCCTTGCATTTGGATTATTTAAGGTAAATAAGAATTATGTTAAAAAATGCTAGAATTTTAAAGGAACCATTTCCAAACTAATTTTAATTCTAAGCTACAGTTACTTTGTATTTTGATTTTAAAATCAGAGATATGCAGTATAAGTCCTTTAAAACTAGATTTTAAAAATGCCTTGATACATTGGAAAAATCTACAACTGCTGTTTTCTGCACAAAATTCAGCTTACCCTTTGCAGTGGAGCTAGAAACAAAGCTTTGTCCTTTGCATTACAAAGATTTACACTGTTGTCTTTTATATAATCTGTCATATAAATGTCACTTTATGACCAAATTATTGTATCCAAATTTTGTATCAGTCTTCACTGGGCCTACCCTGTTCAATATCATTACTTGTCTTGCAACTTTCTGAGTGAGTGGCAGCGATAGAGACTGAGAGAAAGATCAGGATATTTTCATCTAACCCATTCACATATGAGTATGTATATTAATCACATGACAATTATTCATGGATCGATTGAATATTTATTGTTGTTGTTTCCGTGTTCAAGAATATACTGCAGAGAAGTCAGAAAACTTTGCAAAGTGAGGTGGTATGTGAAAGAAGTTCCTTAACGCTCAGCACCCTGGGTTAACACTTGTTTGATGTCTGAGGAGTAGGCAAGCTGTGGGGACAAGGCTGCTTAGCAGTCCAGTCCTGGCTGCAACAGTCTTTTTGCCCTGTGTGTTTTAGTGAATAATTCAACCATGCTGGGTGAGGTTTTCAAAAGAGGTATTAAATGACCACTTTATGTGATGCTTTTGGAAAGTCTGTCTTTGGTGGTGAGGCGTACTACGCTAGGTCTTGAAAGCTGCCGAACCATGTTTTCCTCCTCTGTCACACATTTCTTACCACCACAGACTTTGATTCATCCTCGGTGATTTTAAACACTTAAGTACCCTAGTCACCATAGGTTACTGCTAAAATCAGTAGAAGGTGATAACATTTCCAGAATGCAACTCTGTTAACTGAAGATTAACCGTTTTCTGGGCTGACCATTTTATCTACATTTTAAACAGGGAACCCAGACTGACGTGGTTCCTAATGGAGGTTGTATTGAATTCTAGACTTCACATCTCAGTGCTTCACAGTAAAAACAAGCTGATATGATACTCCTCCTTCACATACAAAGTGAAGCAAATATTTTAAAAATTGTGGAGGCATGCATGTATCTAAGATTGATAGGGTTATTTTCTTCAATTTGAAATCAGATGCTAGAAGTACACACTTTCTAACTGTAAAGGATTTTGTGAAGATTAATGCTATGTAGAATATTTGAAGAGTTAAAACACTGAATAAAACATACTTTCAGTTTTGTTTTATTTTTACTTTTGTGGGGAGAAAAAAAACCCATGAATTTGCCATACTATGAACCAGGTAAAGTAATATGACAGATCTCTACTACAGTGGTTGTGCTTTGTGATGGAGGAAGTGCCAAATGGTCTGGTGCTCCTAGGTGTATGAGAGTCATGCTTCTGTTCATCTCATTTTGAAGTGAAATGCTCTGGAAACGGAATATCTGAGCAATGCTAAATAGCCAGGAAGATACTGGTAGAATAAGGCAAGTAGCTTGAAATGAATTGTTTTGGAAGTGCTTTGCAAAGCAAAATTGTGAAGAATGTAAAATTTTCATCTGGCTCAATGAAATGTGAGCACATTATATTCATTAGTGAATTAGTGATTAATGTCCCTTTTTATTTTCATGTAATGTATAATATCTGAAAACTAATGTATGCCTATCTACAAGATACATTGGCTTCAAGAAGTTAATCTGTGATGGTGTAGCGTCATTACTCATTTGTTATGAATTTAGTATTTCTTTTAATTCATTTTGATCTGCTGCTATTCTGAAAGTTGTGTGTTTCCCAGCCAAACTTAAATTTGAATCCCATAGAGTTGTCTTTATTTGAGGATTCTTCCTCAAATTGATTTTTACAGAATAATTTTCAGTTCTCAGTTAATTTATTACTCCTGCTACTTTTCTAGATGTTTGAGTCCAAGGCTGCAGTTCTTAAGAACTCTAAGAGCATTGAAGTGCTTGAATTTGAATAGACTTCTAATGTGTTATTTTAAAGAGAATTGAGTCAACTGGCTTCCTTAATGATTGCAGGCACTGAATATCAAAACAACAAAACACCTCCAAAGAAATCACCTCTTACCCCACTGTCCCTGTGATATAGGCACAAAATCTCATTTTAAAAAGTGATTTGGCCTCAAAATTATTGGCATTTGTTGCACTCCAAACACCAACTTAACTTTTAAATTTCAGTGTATATTACATGGATATGCATCACATATACTACATACAATTTTTTGTGTGTGTATGTAGGATTTCTTCTGGAAGGAGATTCAAATACATTAGCAAGAATGGAACTGTAGTGTGTTCCCGTGAGAATCTTGTTATGGAGATTAAAGAAAAGAGGCCTTGGGAATGCACGGAGTATATTTATCCCACACTGTTTAAATTCTCAGCTACTGTGTGTTGGACTCTGAATAAATTTGGCTCTGTCAAAACCAACGCTTTTCTAGGCACTAAGCAAACCTCCCAGTGTTAAGCATGTAACCAAAGTAAGGTTCTCAGCATTGCAATTTTGAATTTGAACACTATGATTTTTGCCTTGCTCCAGACCATTTTGTATTTCAACCTGTACTTGGATACTAGGGTGAGTAATAAAACCAAATCTGCCGTATTTGTAACTTGCTCTGCAAAGGGCATTACAGGTGATGTGCAAATAGTCGGTGCTGCTTGAGACATTACCCTAGGAAGTGTGGCAATAGAGATGTCATGCTGGTGGGTTCATCTGTGTCCAACTCTCTTCAGAACCTGAAGATCCATTTGCTATAAATAGCACCCTTTGTGGTAAATTTTGCAGTACAGTGTGGAGCAGTTATCTTCAGGAGAAACAGCTTCACTTTGAGTCAAAGTCAAATTCCAGTGCTAATGACTACAGAGAAAACTGAGTTTAGCCAGTCCTTCCTGTTTCCCCATTTCATATTGACTGTGGTTCATTGTTTACCCAGATTCTCTCTGTTTCTTAACTAAGAGGCAATGAATTGAAAATTAATGTTGGCTTTTCAGAATACTGCAAAGGCTACATCTCCTTGGCTAGATCTCTCTTGCAACTGAACACTTCAGTCTTCAAAAATTTGTTTTGGTTTCTGAAGTAGGGATGTCATATCATTTTACAGTAGTGAGAGTTTCTTTCCACTTGCAGTGATGTGGAAATCACCACAGGGACCAAGATCGTTCAAGTGTTCAGCAAGAAAAGCTATATCCTGTTCATAAATCTTAAGTCAAACCTGAAATAAAACTCTTGCATCAAACCAGAAAATGAATTTTATTTTAAATCAAAACAGGGATCAGCAGGTATAGCCTGGGATTTGGAAATGATTAAGTGTAAGATTCAGTTAAGAAGTTTCACATCTCAAGAAAATATGGAGCAGACATTCTTATTCCTGACCTATAGGTCTTCACTGTGTTCAGAATAATAAAATACAGATCCAGTCAGAAATTGACGTAGCAGATCTTGGAGCACTTTTACTGAGACATGGGTCAATAACAGGTTTTGCTGTTTGGGCTTTTCTTTTCTGGTTAAAGCATATTTTAGCTTGAGCTTTTCTCCTCCTGAATTTTTGTCTAAGCATGCTTACAATTTCTTGTCCTTTAGAGTCATGTTCAGCTAAGAAATTGAAATTCAGAAGGAAATGTATTGAGTAAAGTATGTAAATCCATGTCTTAAGTGGATAAAATTAGAAAACTAAATTAACAGTGTGTCTAATTATTTTGATGCATGCTTGAAGTTTTCAGCTTTAAGTCCTAGAAACTTTTTCAAAGCCTGCTTGATCCTGTCTTCTAGAGACTTTTCCATACGCTAGCTGTTAAACTGAATTTCCCTTTCTTCATCCTGTCATTCTATACTTGTTTTGGGGTTTGGATTGTGCTTTCCTCTGATCCAGCTAAGGTTGCTTATTTGAGGCTAACTGGAATATTTTACTGAGAGAAATTAAATCCTTAGCTGTGAGAAGAAAGAAGAAAAAAAACTCAACAGTAACCGATATCACTCATTCTTCTGCTGAGAAACACAACTAGTCAAAATATAGATAAGACACTCACTTCTCACACACTTCTCAGTTAGTTCTCAGTTCTGCTCCTTCTCTCTGCTTCTACCTTAACTCTAATCTGACCTTACCCTTTATTACCCCTAACCTCCTTGCCACTTTTTTGACATCTCACCTCACATCTCTCCAGATTTATCATAGTATCAGTATCACCAAGGTTGGAAGAGACCTCAAAGATCATCAAGTCCAACCCGTCACCACAGACCTCAAGACTAGACCATGGCACCAAGTGCCACGTCAAAACCCACCTTGAACACCTCCAGGGACAGTGACTCCACCACCTCCCTGGGCAACCCATTCAATGTGAGATATATGGGGATTGATCTGGTTATTTCTGAAGAGATGGAAAGAGAGGGAAGAGGAGTGGGGTAGGTTTGAGTCGGGAGCCTCCTGGTAGTCTGTTTTTCTGGGAGGGGTATTGTGTTTCTGTATTATTTTTAACTTGTATATTTCTGTAAATAGTTGTGTATATTGTGTGTGTGTGTGTATATATATATATATATGCTTGTAAATTGTGCTCTCAAACCATCACAATCTCAGTTCTCTAAATTTAAAAGCCACACCCCTGGTAATGTGGCTGTATCTTGACTAACAGTACAGATAAGTGTCACATTTGCTTCCTATTTGTCTTTGTTGGACTAAGGAAAACCGACATGATGATTTAGCTTAGATTGTGTAGTATGTTGAGGTGGTAGGAAAGAAGAAATATAAAACCCTAAAATAACCCTATAATTTCTGCACATAAATTATGAATCAGCATGAATTTTGTTAGACAGTTTGAATCTGGAAAATACATGATGGAGAGGGAATTTTGCCATTCCCAGAAGGAGGTGCTTGTGAGACATTACTGTGTCTTCTACATGGAGGAATCTGGTAAATTGGAGCACTCGCCTCAATCTGTTGTCAAAGATATATAGGACTTGTTTGTTAACTCCAGCCTTGAGATGTTATTGGACTGTTCTCTGCCAATAACAGACTAGAATCTCTCCTGTGCACAGGTCATAGAATCATAGAATGGTAAGGTTGGAAGGGACCTCAAGGATCATCTAGTTCCAACCCCCTGCCATAGGCAGGGACACCTCCCACTAGTACAGGTTACTCAAGGCCTCATCCAATCTGGCCTTGAACACATCCAGGGAGGGAGCATCCACAACCTCCCTGGGCAACCTGTTCCAGTGCCTCACCACCCTTACTGTAAAGAACTTCCTCCTAACATCTAGTCTAAATCTCCCCTCTGCCAGTTTAAGCCCATTGCCCCTTGTCCTGTCATTGCAGGACCTTGTAAATAATCCTTCCCCAGCCTTCCTGTAGGCCCCCTTCAGATACTGGAAGGTCCTCTATGTTTTTCCAGTATTTCTTCATGCTCTCTCTCCTGCCTTTGCTTTTCCTCTTGTGATGAAACTATGTAACTGGAAACCACATTTTAGCAGTTGCCGTGTCTCATCAAAGACAGTAGGATAGAGGTTATAGCTTCTGTTTCACATAACTGCTTGGTGGGCAGCATTGATATTGTTCCCATAAGTTTTGGTAGATTTAAGACAGAATCACTGGAGCACTGATCTCTGACAGAAGAAAACCCATTAGAACTGGAGATCTCTCTGAGAGCATGATATATACGTTGGCATCTCTGTCAAAATTGTCTTTAATCCATCAACAGTCTTCCTAAAATTTCATTTGCCTGTAATAAGTCTGTCTCCACTGGACTGTTGTACGAGAATCTAAAGTTAAGAAATCAATTATTTCAGTTTTTTTGAGCATCAACCTGGCAATATGGTAATATAGCAGAGTGGAAACTTCTGCTAGCATTTGCGAAGTCTAATGCTTTGTCTAATTGTGTTGAACTCATTTACTTAAAGCATCAATGTTTTTTTCCCAAAAACAAAGAGCTAATGTAAAGTATTGCAGATGGGAAAAGGAAACCAAACTGAGATACTCGTTTTAGCTCAATATGAAAAGTAATAATACTAAAACATGCTACTGCATCAGTTCTGTGGTTAAGAAGCTGAAGCATCTGGAAACGAGATATGCGCTAGTGCTCAGCTTTGGTTTTTGTTGCTTTTTGGGGTTTTTTTGTTTGTTTGTTTTCTTGTTTTAATAGGAAAAGAGCTGGGAGGATGTCAAAAAATATGCTTAGCTTAGCTTTATGATGAATGAAGCATTTATTATTAATTAATGCTTGGGAAGATAATGGTGTAGCAATGACTTACAAAGATCAAAGACCATAAATCTTCCAGGTTTCAATTCACATAAAATTCACACACACATTCAACACATTATCTGGAGCAGTAATACCAGGAAACTGAGGATGGATAGTGAATTATCAAAGTGATTCTGCAGATAGTATTTCAAGATAAACTATTATTTGGATTAACCCCCTCATGTGACTATTATGTTAAACTTTGTTTGCATGCCCTTCATCAAATTATCAAATGATTACTTCTGTGGCAGAGTGTTTCCCTTTCATCTATACCCAGACATCTGAGGATGAAATGCTGAAATTCCATTGAGCAACTTGGTCTGAAATAGTGTTGACTCTGCCTTCTGCATAGCTGGTTGCTCTAGAGGACATCCTTAAATCCTTCCAACCTGAAATATTCTACAATTCTTATCCTAATGAGACACCAGTGCAGGACCCAGGTAATAACATACGTATTTGAAATTTCAAGTATCCTGGAAATGCAGCCAGCAGCCTCAATACAGACAGAATTATAACTGTAATGTATAGTATTAACTGATCTGAATGAATATTTCCTGCTTTTCTAAGAAAGTAAAAGAGGAGAAACAGATAGGAGTAAGTTAGGAAGGAAAAAATATATTGGTGAGATGCTTTAATCCATTTAATTATGTTGTCTGGAAAATAGTAATAAATGTTCAGGGACTTTATTTTAGGTACTAGCAGGTGTTTTATAAGGGAGAAGGTTACACTGGTCTGAAGAATGGCACCAGGGCAGTCATCAGCAAAAACCTCTGGGGTGTTGCATCAGTGATTCTGCTTACTGCAGCCCACGCTGGTGCTGCTGAAATGTGTTCTCATGCCTGGGAGTTAGGCTGCTCACTCTATCATGCAGGTAAGTTTCAGCTGTAGTTTGACTTCTCATCCTCCTTTTCTTTCTTTCCTCTTGAATGGTATTGATGTCATTACTTTCTAAAGGGCAATTCCAATATTTGCTCAGCCTGACTGACTCAATCCGTGGTTGGCAGTCATCAGCACCTGTGTATTGTGCACTGAACTGAATGACCTTTTCTACCTACTCAGGACAAATGTTTTTTTTTCTTCTCTTCAGCAGAGACAGGCACTTTCTTCATTAACAGTGAACATGTCAATTTAACGCTAAGTAGGAAAACTGAACTCTGGCATACTAGTTCCAGCAGGCAGTGTTAATTTATATGCCAGTAAGTCACATGGATTTACAACACGTTTTATTCTGAACAAAAAGGAATAGTTGCCATAGTTACCAATAATCACAAAAACCTGGGAAATGAAAAAGCATTATCATTAAAGGGCACATTTGCCAGTGAATAATGTTTTAACCAATAGAGTGGTGATATCCTGTCAGCTGCTATTATATGCAATGCTAAATTTGGCAGATTATTGAACCCTTTATGGAGTGACTACATAAACATATAGCTAGTGCATTTGCAAGCACGACTCTGATGTACCACTGCAATCCTTCTAGAAAGAGTTATATGGAAAGAATTTGGTGCCTTTACTCTTTTTCTTAGAAGAAAATGTTTTATTTTCTTGGGGAACATTATCTGTTTTACATTACTTATTTTTTTAAAGCATGAATAAACCCAAAGCTTTTCAAAACTCTGGTAGATACATTTTTGGCTTTTTATCTGCTTGGTACTTTACATAAATGGCTTGACTTTGCTAAGAGATGTACTGCTGATGAAATCAGTGAGTGCTGAAAACACTAAAACATTTGCAATCTAGTTAAACCAATTGGTATGCTTCTGCTAGCTGTACATGGCTGTCTATGCCAGTTTGCCTTGCCTCAGAGTGTAAGTGACTTGGATTACAGTGAGTAAGACTCACTGGAAAGTTTACTGCAGTGTTTTCAAGACTGGGGAGTTAACTGGAGGAAATGGAATACATTGACAAAGCTCCTCACAGGTTTAAGGGTACAGGAAATTTCATAGACTACAGAGAAGAGGAAGTATGCTGCCCAAGACTGTCTGAATATACAGCTAGCTTTGAGAAAGGTCAGGCTAAACAAACAAAATTTAATATTGCTTAACACCTTTCTTTCTTGAAGCTTACCTTTACATTTCTCTCCATTAAGAAATGGCAGGATCAAGCTCACCTTTATGTATTTATTTAAGATAAATAGGTGTTTTTCCTATTTGAAATGGCTGTCCTTTTCCAGAGCAGTCAGGTCTTTCTCTAGAATTTAGTATTATCATTATCCTTGCTAAGGCTCTCAAAGGTCAATATCTTTCTGAGGGACACCATTATAAAACACTGGTCAAGATTCTAGGTTCAAACAGAAACACTGAAGCGTATCTGTATATCAAGTAAAACAAAGCAGAATGTAGAAGGGTACCATTTGGGGTTAACATAATAGCACGGAAAAACAGTGGCTGGTTGCATTGAAAGTTCTAATTAACTCTAATTAATGATGTTTATGTAAATGGATATGTATTTCACCTGGAATGACTCAACAAGTCCAGCAATTAATGAATAAGATACAGACTTATTAACATTCTATAAAAATGATCAACATAAACTCAGATCAAAACTCAAAAACATGAGCTCTCTAAAAGCAAGAGAGTAGCAGTTTATTTTATTTCTGTAATGGCTTAAATCAGAACAAAACGCTTCAAACCAAACCAACAGTTCAACCTGTTTATTTTCCCAACACAGAAAAAAATAACACATGAAAACTTGGGATGGAGGGAAAAAAAAAAAAAGTGAGATAAGAGTTTCTTGGGTAAAATCAGATAAACATAGTAGAGAATGCATAATTAGATTAGCCTATTTGCAGAAAAAGCATGTCACAAAGCAGCACCAAGCAGAAGCAAGCAAATCAAAAGCCCAAACCAGAAAACTACTCTCCCTCATCCCTCCTTGTCATGCTGCCATCCCAGAGGAAAAACAATGCCCAAAAACCTGGAACCCAGAAGCAGCAACTGGAACAGGAAGCCCCTCATGTTACAATCTGAACTTTATGTGCCATAATACTTTGCTTTGCCCAGTACTTTCAATTTGAAGCTGCAATGACTGCAGCATAGTACAAATAACAGCAGCAGATTCAACTCAGTCCATGACACTTTCTATAGAAATATTATTGAAATGGTTTCATTACTTTAAAAAGTGACTAGGCTGTTTGGACACATAATTATGCTGTTAGATATGATCTTAATTATAGTAGAAGATAATAAATGTATCAAAATCAGAGGATTATTGTCAAAGAGTTACTCAGGATTTTGCATTTCATGGGTGTTACTTTGTAGTGTAAGTATATAGATTTACACTTCAAATACTTTTTTTTTTTGTTTTCTTTTTTCCTATGAAAAATTAAGGTAATAAACATTTTCTCATAGTACTAAAAATAATTTGCACCCTCCCCCATAATCTTTTAAAGCATCAATTGCCTTATAGTACTTTCTGAAGCAGCTTTGGCGCAAGTCATATGTGTGAATTGCCAACAGCAAATCTTCATCCTGCTTGTGTATTTGTAAGTATTGTACACATTCCTGGAGCAAATGCAAGGATCCAGGATGTGCATGCTCATTTTTTGTTAATGTACAAGTGATGTGTGAGGCTCTTTGAACCAGTCCAGGAGAAATACTAGAATAACAAAAGATTATATTATTCAATCAACCTGGTAAAATAGACCACATTTAACTGTTCTGGGACCTTCCTGTCAAATCCATTTACTTGTGTTTTGAAAGTTGTTGCCCACAAGTATTCCTTTCTGACACATATTTGAGATGGTGTCTTTCCTTACTGTGCTGGTTTGAGGCTAATTGGAATATTTTAATAGACAAAGTTGCACTATAGGCTGTGAAAGGAAAACATCATGATGTCTACTTCACTCATACGCTTGCTGGAGAATTGTTTGGGAACACTACCCAAAACAATTGATAAGTCAGTTGCTCTCTGTCGCTTGCTTGAACAGGAGCTGCTGGTGGGATCTAGCAGCTTCTGGGCTCTGGCTCCTCTGCTGATTAATCCTCACTAACCACTTTTCTTCTAACCCCCTTGGCCGATCCTCCTAATTTACCTTGCACGTAAGGTAAATCTTGGGGTAAGGTACAGGGGTGGGGAGAAGGTGGAAGGGTGGTTGGGAGCCCCTCCTGGGGTCTCTGATTTCTGGGAGGGGAGTTGTGTTGCTGTATTACCTTTTACTTGTATATTTCTGTAAATATTGTGTATATAGTGTAAATATCTGCTGTACATTGTGCAAAGCTGTAAATATAGCTTCATCATTTAACTTCCAGCCGACTGAGTGCTAGTCTGGGTCATTTTACAAAGTGTGGGGGGGTGGGGAACTCCCAAACCTTCACACTTACTGTATTTTACTGCTTCTCTATTAGTTCTATTGCAACATTCCAAAGGAGTTATTTGAAAACACATGCAACAGCATGAAGACTATGTCAGCTCCCAGGGAACGTCATCTTCCTCGGCAGAATTCACCAGCCAAAGGGTAAGTAGTATCAGGGTGTTCCAAGTATTGTAAGCACATACTTTTAAATGATTCCATGTGTATGTAACATCTCATTCAGAGAAACTATGTGGGAAACTGCAGACTCAGCTTTCTTAGTTGTTCCTCTCCTCTATGAGGCTGACTAGAATAATCTACCTGATGGCTGGCAGTTCTATACTAGGCAGATCAATAGAAGCTCTGGTGAAGGACAGAGATTGACAGACTCTGGGGTGTACAGGTCTGTTGGCCATGCTCATGCTTTTGCAAGGCTTCTTGGAGTTCTGATGCAGCACCAAGCACATCAACAAGATTATTGAGTCTGCTAAAACAATGTTTTCAAAAGACAAACCCTCTCCAAGAGCTTTTAAGGCATTGGTGAGGCAAGAAGAAAGATCATGGCATTCATTAGTAGCTGCCTGAAAGATAAACAGATGAGTGCATGGGTTAGAGATGAAGAGGGAGAAAGGGTGCAGATAACAGTACTAATTTGGGCTCTGGTACTCAGCTTAGACTCAGAAGGACTTTACAAGACCCAGATAATGATGAAACAGTAAGCAAAATTTAATACAGATAAATGCAAGGTGACCCACTGGGAGAAAACTTGTGAGCTTCACATTAACATAATGGGCTCTAAACTAGTAATCTCCCAGTACTTTCCATCATAATTATCTCAGATTCTGGGAAAATTAAGTGGTATCCAAACATTTTTGTAATGGAGAAGGGAAAGTAAATAATTTCCTCTGTGTGCATTTCAGGAAAAAGAGATCTTTTTCTCAAAGTCAGCCCACAGTCATTTATGAATGAGAGAGGAAGGTCTTGAGCAGTATTGTAACCTGTTCCATTAACCGAATAGCATAGCTGTTTACATTTTTTCTGATCACTTCACAGTGTGCAGCAAGGGAGCAATTTCATTGCCTTCCCAATACAATCTGGGCTTGACTGTGTATATGGGATTTTTAATTAGTTTCTCCCTTCCTGCACACACACATTTGTACAAGGAAATCTGTTCAAGAAAATGTGGTGGTTTGTTTTTTTTTTTTTTTTTTTTTTTTTTGTTAATATATCCACATTTCTGAGTAAAATAACATAAAGAAAATAGAACCATTTCAAATGATTATGTCACACAAACAGGACAAGAAGACTATGTGACTCAAAACCCTAAATGATTGAATATTCATGAGAATAAAACCTGTTTAAATGGAAGTTGTTACAGCTAGACATTTATAAGCAAGCCACAACATATATACTTAATAACTGGAAATTGTAAGCAATGAGGTAATAGTCAGTAAGACAAACTAACAGCAGCAAAAAGGACAACATTTAGCAGCTTTTGGGTCTGTTTCCTGAAATTATTGCTCCTTCATGGGGCTAGAATGTCAATTGCAAAAGAATCTTGTTTTATGAATATGGTATCTGGTTCTGGAATCCAATTTTCTGATGCCCCTGGGAGCTGTTGGCACTGGCAGGCAGCTCTACCAGTGATTACTGTAGCTTGGAATAGTCCTGCTTTACGGCTGATACAAGGGGCTGGGAAGATACATGACTCATTTAGACACAGTAAATACCTCAGATGACTTCCTTGCTTGGCCCTACAGTTATATTTGAGTGAATTTTGTTGCTTATCTGACAAATCTGTAAGAAATCCTCTCTGCTTTCTGCAGCAAAAAAAAATCATGATGCAGCAAGAAAACCAATATATATAGAAGCTGTGATTTTCTAAGATTATGCATCAGAATCAAGACTAGAACAGAAATTGCCTGCTTAATTTGCAAAGTATGGTTTTCTGTTTAAGTCAGCCTCTTGTATACAACTTTTGCTTTTCATATGATGTAGGAGATTGCATGGTTGGTCATCACCCCTCACATGACCAATGCGTTAACTATCTATGTGCCTGTGGTATTAATACATTAGAATGTTACCTATAAAATAGTGACAAACTTGTAATGGGAAAAATACTGGTAATACCAGAAAAAAAGCAATAAGAATATAGATATAATGGCAGTAAATGGCAGATACTTTCTGAAATTGGACATTTTTCTTATTCTGAATTCTTTAACTGGACACATAACTATGATTTCTTGTCACCCTAAGGCTTGCTTGGAAAAGTCAAAATCTTTAACAGAAGGCTGTAACATAACTGCATGAACCAAATGTTACTTTAAGCTGTCTTCAGATACTCAGAGAAGAAAGGCAACATAATGTAACTCCTCAAGTAGCTGGAAGCTCAAAGTAAGGGAAACCAAATGCTTAAGAATTATTGACTGCTTAAGCCCAAGCCATACTGGGAAAAATATGTGAGAGTATCAGTTTTTTAAACAATATTCTGAAAATACAAGAGACAAATGTGTCAGCTCATACGTTATCTGAACGCGTATTGCATCCAGCTCTTCACTTAACCATGTAATATTCTTCAGAGTGGTTGGATAGTATTATGAACACTAGCCAGCAAGACTCTTTAGCCACCTAAGTGTGAAGTTTCTTAGATTAAGAGCATTTTGTACCCGATATCTAAAAAAGTAAACTTCTGTACAGTGATTTTAGTTGTGATAATATTTTCCAAAACTAGTGACTAGATAATGTGATCTTTGATCACGAGGACTAACTGTAGATGTCAAACTAATATAGCAATAGTTATTACATTCCTGAACCATTATTAGAGCTTGCAAGGAACAGTTTCCAGCTGTTTCCAGCACAGAACATCTTCGAGTCAACAGATGAAGAAATGAAGTAGCAAATCTATTGAGTGCATTACTTTTCTATAATAAGATAGTTCTTCTTATGACTGTTTCCACCTTTAAGAATAGCAGTGAACTTCCTAAAGGCAAAAAATGCTTTGTATTCATGTGTAGAAACTGTATTTTATCAGTCTAAGGAATTGAGAGTACTTCAGGCTCATTGCATCTTGAGACTACCTTAGGAAGAAGGAAGAAATAGACTTGGTGCTGTTCCTTGAAAATACAGATAAAAAGATGAGTTTCTACCAGAAGAAAGTTTCAAAGCCACACGGATGTTCCAGAGTGTGCAGTTGATGATGTATATTGAGGGAAAATGCAGAACACCAAATGCACTTAAAAAGTACATTTAAGTGTACTTAAAAAGTACACTTAAAAAACGTTGCACGTTTTTAAAGATATAACTCTGTCCTGGCAGGCTAATAGGCCTAAAACATGTCCTGGCTTACCCCACCCTTCTGCTGATGGGGGAAGCAAGAGCAGGAGGAAAATAAAGGCTTGGGCCATTATGTCCCCTCCAAACCCCCATGTGTTTATGCACTTGTGAGTGTGTTACCCTGATTTCAAGTAATATGGTCAGTTTGGCAAAGTGTCATCTGATTGATGAATCTCTGTGGCCTAAGGAACCATTACACTTGGGCAAATAATATAAATGGAGCTGAGTTGCAAGCACTCAGTGGTCTGCTCAGACAACATGCTCTGCCTCACTGCTCTTGACTTGGATGTGTTCTGCTCTGCCTTGTGCTTCAGACTAGCTTAACCCTGATGCTTTGTGCTTGAACTACCTAGAAATTCAAGTGTTTTGAGTTTGCCAGAAGGGACACTGCCTAGTGGGACCTTGAGGTGGACCTTGAGGAGCATCTTGGAGAATGGTGAAGAGAAAACATGCAGTTCTCGCTTTTGGACCACTGCACCACAACTTCCTGCTGGAAGGACCTGCCTCTGCCACAAACTGCCGCACCGAGCAGTTCCAACACTGCCGCAAAGGAGCTAAGGGACTGTTGCTGAATTCTACTTCACTTTTGTGAGTAGAACAGACTTTCCCTGGAGCTCCAGGCTGCCTATTTAAAAGTGGGATGGAGCTGTTGTGTGGCTAAACCTTTTCCTGATTCTCCTAAACCACTAAATCGCCCATAAGCATACTTGTGAGGATTTCCCAGCCAGATTGGAACCCAAATTTAACTAGTTTGTATACAGTTTGTGGGTGGGGCCTTTCGGACATAAAAGCAACTACACATTTTAATAATTCGTGCTTCATTAATTGCCCCAACTAATTCAACCTCACACTAAAATAAAACCCAGTATCCAGTAAATTTCATGGAATTTTTAGTGAAACTAAAATTCAGTAAAAGTTTGACAGGTTTTATAAAAGCTTTAATTAAGACTTTCAAAGTTAATATAATGTTTACATCTGTGTGTCTGTGTGGAATCCTGCCTATGTCATGATTTGGAGAATGGAGTATGTCTGCCACCCATAACACTCCACTGAAGCTGTACATTAGAAAACTTAATGCTTTAATAAACTCAAATCATACTTGTAGTTTTCAGGTTGAGCCAGTGCTGTCTTGTTGATGATATTTTGACATGAAATAGCTCATCTTTGAATTCCATTTTCACTACAAAACGTATTTGAAGAAAGGATCTTAAAGCGCTTACTCTAGGAGAGTATTTGTTTGCTTGCAAGCCATGCAAGTAAGCAAAAAATACTAAAGACTTCACTGAGGCTCAACCATAATTAACCCTGTTTGTTTGTGGCTATGGCTAGTAAAATAGGAAAATGTCAGTTGTATTTTAGAAACTCAAAGCTACAGGCATCCAGCACTACGTAACCCACACACATTACTTATGGACATGGATTTTACTGATGTGCAGCTTAAAAAATAATTCGCTTCAGTACTGATGATCATGAGCATAGTTATGGAAGAATAAAGATATGGAAGAATACAGATTTCAACTATACTCATAATTAAAACCATTAATTAACTGGGAGCAGGCAAATCTGCCTACTATAGTAGAAGATCACGTTTATGAGCTCCTAAGAAACCTAAACGTGCACAAGTCCATGGGGCCTGATGAGATCCACCCACGGGTCCTGAGGGAACTGGCAGATGAAGTTGCCAAACCACTGT
>VWZE01000355.1:126543-142905 GCA_013396675.1 Eubucco bourcierii | reverse complement strand
AGGGGAGATTTATACTGGATGTTAGGAGGAAGTTCTTTCCAGTGAGGGTGGTGAGGCACTGGAACAGGTTGCCCAGGGAGGTTGTGGCTGCTCCCTCCCTGGATGTGTTCAAGGCCAGATTGGATGAGGCCTTGAGTGAGCTGTCCTAGTGGGAGGTGTCCCTGCCTATGGCAGGGGATTGGAACTAGATGATCCTTGAGGTCCCTTCCAACCTTACCATTCTATGATTCTATGATTCTAATTCATGACTTCGGCATGATTCCCACTTACCTCACTGAGGAATCCTTCCCCAGGTATTGCTGATTCTTGGTTCAGGCTTCGTTTACCTTGCATTGCTCTGTTACTCTAACTGGCAACCAAAGGACGACTTCTGCAAAGGATTACATTTCCAGGAGACATCTTGTCTCAGATTGAAGGGTGCCACATGAATGGGGACACCTCTGCTATTTTTATACTGCCCACAGAAAACTGTGTAGTCTTCAATAGCTCTGTAAAAATGGCATGATTCTGCACTTCGATCTACTCAGAGTCACGGTATAAAAACAATGTAATAATCTGAAAATCTAAACATCCATGAGGCTATGACTCTTTGCATATCAAAGTACATGTTCCTGTGAGGGTTGCAGTTACAAAGAAGAAATAGTTTCCGTTTGAAAAGGACCGTGGAGACAGATTGTGAAGACTAGGGAATGAAGAGAGAGAGATGAATTAAAAAGTGCAGTGAAATGGATATGATACAAATGAAGTAGGAGGGATGGTGGAACAACGAAATGTGAGAAATCAAAGACACTGCACAGATACAGCAACTAAAACTGACAGTGGAATGGCCAGCCAAAACTAAGTCCCCTGTTGTAATTACTATTATGCTCCAGGGAATTAGGAAGTACTGCTCTAGTAAGCTCAGCAGTTCTGCGATGGTGATATCAACTCACAATGCTGCTGGCCACACTCCTGAAGAATTCAGAGACTGCTGGGGGACTGCTCTGCTCTCAGCCATTTTGCAGGAGCTAACATTGCTTCAAGAGTTCAACTGTCCACCCATTGACAACCTAAAGGAATTTTGCTGTTTGTAGATTTCTATAAAACAACAAAGTATTTTCCTAGGGTAAGGCTGCATTAATTCCAGGAACATGAAACTGAAAAGATGAACAGATTACCATTGCAAGGCCTATAAAGGAACCATCAGTCTTCTGAAAAATCCAGGAATACTAAATTACAATTCATAAAATAAATGCAGGCATGACTTACCTTGCTGACTAATAAGTAGGTCCTTTCTTACTGCCTTCTTGTTGATCCATTTGAGGGCTGTTTTGCTGCTGCACTGTTTTAACAGTTTTATGGGGTGGTTTCAAAATCCATTCTTTTGTTTTAATGTCACCTTGCTATGTGGAAGATACCCAGTGGGAAAAAGGATAGGAGAATCTAGGCCTTAGTAATATGTTTTGTGTATAGTGTAACTTTAAAAATGACGATTTATAAAATATAAGATGATCTTTTTGTCCATGATTTGTGGAATATTTCCAAGTAAGAAAACACAGGAGAGACATTCTTTTGAATACTGACAGTATTATTGACTACTGTACAGCAAACATCCGGTGGTCTGTGATTTCCTATGTGGTTTTTACTGTCAACTTGCCAGAAGCGATATCACAATTTCCAAAATATGCATTTTTCTTTTTATAAAGCAGATTTCACAGGAATGCATTTACCATTTAAAAATCTTTCAATAGCAGATATATCTAGTGAATAATATTAAAAAAACCCCTCATAAATAAGTGGTGGCCTGTTTTATTAATTCATGGTAATATCTTACAAGGCACAACATATATTACAGGGCTTTTGCAGATATTTTGTTTGCCGACACTTTATTACTTTAAATCAAATAACTTAAAAACAGAAGAGTCTGTTTCCAAGTCATTGTTTTTCTGAAAAAAATTTTATTAATTATCATTAATTTCCTTTCTGAAATGACTGTAAAGTACATAATTGGAAGTAACATATACCAACAGGCAAACTGTAATTGTTATGAGTTAAGTAATTTCTCACAATTCACAAAATTACACAAAAGTGTAATTTTAGTTGCACTTTTGACATTTAATTGACCCTTCCAAAAAGAAACAGTGCATGCATAAATGTACTTATAGTCTGCTTCTTGGAGTAATGATTTTTGTCAGCCTTGATTGAATTTAGAGTTACATAGTTAGCAAATTTTTAATTCCTTTTATATTTTTGCTTATTGGTAGTAAGATTTGTCCTTTTAATTTAAAATTTTTTAAAAAAATTCATTACTTAAAATGATGAGAGTAGAATGAGCTATAAGAGAGGCCAGCGTCCATTTGTGCAGACTACCTCCACTGCGGGATTCTTCCTGGGCCTTTTGTTGAGATCTGAGCAGGCATGTGGGTTACAGAGTTCATATTTATGTGTAAAAAATCTCATCTGGTTTAAAACAATAACCTTCTTTTCCAAAAATCAGGTATGATAGCTGGGGATTGGAGACATAACTCATTGATTTGAATAGCTGAGTTATCCTAGAGCATTCTTCACACCGGTGCAATCGAGATCCTCAAGGAGATCCTCATCCCTGGACATTTTCAAAAAAAGGTGGAGATAAGGCAGAGATATGGTGCTGAGTGACATGGTTTAGCACCAGACTTGGTAGAGTTAGAGAAGGATTGGACTTGATTATCTTAAAGGTGTTTTCCAACCGAAATGATTCTATGAGGCTACATAACTGAGGTTTGTAAGGGAACAGCATTGTCGAAGGTGGTTTTGAAAGATATCCAGATTATCCATTTCAGTCTTTCACCTCTCTGTTTGGATGATCTCTGTGTTTATATTCTTATTGTCTTGAAAAGTTTTCATATTTCTAGGGACATTGAATAATGCAACATTCCTGAGTATTGCTCCTAATCCTTACATGGCAGTAATTTGTGTCCATTGGTGAATTTTACATCGTGTCACAGTCACGTAGGAAAATGTTTTCTAGGCACTGATTGTCGATCTGCTTTCTTCTCTTGAATCTTACCTCTTCTTATGGTCTTTCTTCCATCTGTCTTCTAGATCACCATTCTAGAGAGGTTTGTCATTCTCTGTAAATAAAACTAGTTCAGAAAGTTCTTTATTGATCAGTGATTTTTCTGTTTTTCATTGTCTTGCTCACTTCATCTACCTGCAGCATAAACTCTATTCAAAATATAAAATACTGAAGTTAGAAAACAATCGTGTGAGTTGTATTGTATTTGATGAGTATAAAATGAATACAGAAACAGAAATTCTGAACTTTTCTGTTGTTGAAGAAAACAGAGTATGAGAAGTCAGGAATGATCCTGTTGATTTTTTTTTTTTTTCATTATTGTAATTGCCAGCTAATTCTCAGGTGATATTTTTTGTCTTTTTCTTTTTTCCTTTTGCCTAGCTAGACCTAGGAATATATTTCAATAAAACATCTGAAGAACTTTTTATGGAGAACATAGTTTTTTCTGTAGTCTGTTTAACCTTTTCACACAATTTACATACAAACACATTATCAAAATGTGCATGGTTTTATTTCTTTTTGCTGTGTGGTTTTTTTTTTCCTTTAGATTTCAGCATTTTTTACATTCAGTTTTGTTTTGGAGGTTGATAAGATTTTTAAACACTCCTTTGAGTGTGTTTTTTAATTTTTTGAATTTTTTTTTTCCTTTTTATGTCAGCTCAGATTACCAGGTTATTTAACCAAAGCAATTTGATGAAATGTTTATGATATGTTTCAAACTGGTCTCTTCAATAACTGTGAAGTAATCTGGTACTAATTCTGCCTGGCTATGTCCCTTATAGGGAAATGGTGGAAGAGGTGACTTATTGTTCTTGATCAGGGAATGTTTTGCGTACTTTTGGTAATCTTTTTCTAATGTATGCTGCAGAAAGCATTCTTGGAGAAGACCCAGCCTCTCACAGGTTGAATACATTAAATAGAGGACCAGTCTGGCTGAATTAACCTGTTCAAAATGCAAACCCTTTAACAGGGGTTGGTGATCCAAACTCTTCATGGTCATTTATAGTCTGGTCTTTCACTTGTACTACCAATTTTAAAGTCTTCCAAATTGAAAGTATCCTAAGTATTAGTGTCACATTGTAGCGTGTGACTCCTTTTTCTCATTCTAGTTTAGACAAGAATATCTAGGAGTCAAGGAATATATTTTTCAGTAACAAGATTTGCTGTCATTTCTTCTGAAGAGTTTCTGTTTTCAATAATTTTTTATTTTACTTTCAAAATTTCCCAGCCAGTTCTAATCATAACATAATTTAGAAATTCTTAAATTCTTTCAATTAATAATTAAAAAAAAAAAAAGAAGAAGGTTTCATACAATTGCAAGTGCAAAAAAAGTGCACATTTTTTCTGAGCTAGATGATAACATCTGGACATAAACTTGTCATCATTATGTAATGGATGATTCATTGTAAAGGTTAATCTCTTATTTCCTTCAACATATGTTTAATTCCTGCTCACAGGAAATTTGTATTCTAGAGGAAACTGGTTGCTGGAAGCACGAGGCTATCTACAAACTTAGGTTACTAAGGAAAGCTAATCACCCAAACCCAAGGTACTTTATAGCCACTCTGTTGTGATGGTGAGAAAGTGAGGAAAACCAGGGTTCTACAGGCTAAAAAATGTAAAAAACAAAAGAAAAAACACATAAAAAAGCATGGCCAACCTTACCACATGTAGCTATTGTCACAGAGCTAACAGTACATTAGTAATACTTAAATACTTGGCTTGTTTGCCTATGTTAACTTTAAAGGGATTTCCCAAGTGTTTTATATTTGAAGTTTAACTACTTTTTTCACTCTTATGAATTATGGTTTAAACCTATAGAGCATACTGCTGTGTCAAATAAACATTATCTTTCTCTGTGGGCATTTCTGAAGATAATTTCTTGGTGTTACTGATATATACTGCAAAATTACACTGATTCGCCCCAAAAGATACAAAACTTCTTATTTGACTGTTAAAAGTATTGATAATTTGCCTAGTTTTTGAGTTAAACAAGACCAAACCTACCACTTTCACCACCATATAGCAAAGTACAGGGATCCTCTAGTGAAGCAGTAACTTTTCTAGATAGATTCTGCTAAAGAGAAAATTCTGCTGAAGTGTTGTTTCATAACATAGGAAAATGAGAGTCTTTAAAATGTTCTACAAGTAATTCTAAGTGTTGCAATTGTTTATAATATTTAAAAATATCATTAAATTAAAAAGTCTTTTGCCTTGCTTTATACACACAACTCATATTTTAAAGCTTCCACTGTGGAATTAGCTGGGATTGTAAATCTAAAATTTATCTAAAGGAGAAGCAAAGTAAGATTTTTCTGAAGAATCTTTGGTTGAAGTAGGGTTGTGACTACAAAACCATACTCACATTATATCACAGAAGGTGAACAGTTACATGCCTGCCCAGGTTTCTTAAAAACTAGATTTGTCCTGAAAAAACAAGCCCTAAACATGCCCTAAATCAGACAATGGGCTGGGTGTTTCTGTGTCTGATGACCTGGACATGGTCCAAGCTTGCCTGGACATGTCCTGGCTCAAAGAAGACCCAGTGCACATATTGCATGTGGGTCTGACCTTGTGGTATACATAGGGACTGTGTGTACCTCTGGACACGTTTGGGCAAACTCGATTCCATAGGTGAAAGTATGGAGTTTCTCCCTTTAACTTTCTTCTGCTATTAGTCAGTATTGTCTTAGGAAAGTTACATAAACACTGGTTGAAATTATAAGCTTTGCCTTGCCTTGTATTGCCTTGTATTTCCTGTAGGAACAAGAAGAGCCGCTCTCAAGGTTGCAGCTAAAAAAGGCCCAAGCCAAAAAAGGCAGCTAAAAAAGTCCCAAGAGCCTTGCCGTGCACACCAGCAGCCATCTCCAGCACTGGAGAAAACCCCAAGTCGGAGCCTGCTGGCCGACTGCATCACCTGCTTGCCCGCCAAGTGCCAAAGGGATGTGTCCCTTGTAAAGCAGTCTAAATGTGAGTAAACCTGGCAGATCTAAGCTTAAAAGTCTCCATAAACATTCTCAAGTCAGCTGCCTTGCTTAGTAGCCATAAAATCCCTTAGTGGGCAAACCCCTAGTGGGGAATGTTTTTCCAGTTTATACTAATGTTTGCATTTCTGATTTTTGCTTAGCTGTTTAAATTGTCTGCTCCCTGTGTATATAACCACAACTGTGCATCCATACCTTGTAAATAAGTTTTCTGGTGAGATTTAATATTAATATTTTTTAAAAAGGAACATTTCACCTGAATTTGTTATTAATATTAATAATAATAATTCACATACTGTAAATATTATAATTTTTAATTGTTAACATTTTAGGACATAAAATTGTATATTTGACCAGTTAGAATAATTTTCATTTGTCTCTCAGATAATTAGGAAATCACTGTATTCTTCTTAGAGAAAGAAAAATACAACCTCTTTGACCTGGAAAGTGAGACATAAAAAGCCAACCACTCGAAAGGATAGTGGTAACAGTGAGTTGAGCTACACTTAAGAGATCTCTGGTTATTCATCATATACTTTCCTGTTTCACACAAAGCCATAATTCCTGAGCTCTTTCTCACATTAAAAACAAAAATAAATCCCAAACCAAAATGCAAATAACCAAAACCCATGTCAAATCATGGATGTTGTACAGTTTTGCTAGTTTCAGTTTCCCTGATAAGGAACCCAGTTGCACTTGCTTGTTTATCTTAAGCGTCTGTTTCTGGAGCGTTTTTATTAACTATCACGTACTGCTCCAGTTCCAAATGAAGTGAATTTCAGTGGGCAAGAGGGAAGAAAGCTTCATGCACTGACTGAAAAATTCTCTCCCAACCTATTATTTCTTGTGTTCTCTGTACTGAAGCTGTGCTTTCACACTCCTGTGGGCTAGACTTAAAAAATATCTCTTTAAAAGTCCTATGCCTGTGTTAGCCTTAGCAGTGAACTATTTCAGAGACAAGGTTCAGAGTAACTCCATTAATCAAAAGCACAGGGAGAAACAGCTTTGCTAATAATCCACTTTTGGGCTCCAAGTAGATAGCATGGAACAATCAAAGCACAAGAGGACAAGCTTGGTTATTGCCACCCAGTTCTTCAGTGGTTTCCCTATGGCTTTTATCTACCATAACTGAACTTGGGAGCCCCCAGGAGCCACTATGATTGACTTGTGGTGTTATAGACCCTGAGTTAACCATCTCCTTGCCCTTTGGCAGCTGGAGATGTACAGTAAAGGTATCTATTCTATAATCAACTATGGTGTTGGTAAGATGCATGCCTATGTCTCCCAATGAGTATGATAGCTAAGAGAGAGCTAGCAGACCCCCATTTGGGAGCCACAATTTAAACTGCCTTTTCTAATCTAAACACTTTTATTTAGTATGTGAGAACACACTCTCCTATACTAGCAGATGTAAGCTAATTTGTCACAGGTAGGCTGTAACAACAGCATGAAGCATGCTTGCTCTTTTATATCAGTATGAAGTGAAGATTGACAGAGTCCTTCTTTCAAAGAAAGGGTAAAGGATAATTGGTCAACCAGCCTGAACATTTTGGCACTGTTGTAGAAATTAGCAACCTATTATGAATATGGATTTACATAGGAATATTAGTTTTTATTATTAATATTTTAAAAATCAGGAAAAT
The DNA here is from genome assembly GCA_013396675.1 of Eubucco bourcierii. NCBI lineage: Eukaryota > Metazoa > Chordata > Aves > Piciformes > Ramphastidae > Eubucco > Eubucco bourcierii. The sequence goes on along the minus strand of VWZE01000355.1, from coordinate 135,241 downwards.
TCCCTGATATTCTTTTCAGATGACAGGAAGTAGTTGCACAAAGGATATTTATGAACACAGAATTAAACAGCTTAATCAGAACTTGGAAAATAGGAATGCAAAACCAGGAAGAATTCTAACTATGCTTATAGAACCTTAGCATTCACTCCAGCAGATGTACTCACGACACCTTGGTCCCTGAGTAAGTTTCCTGTACAAGGACACTTCCAAAACTCACGATAATGATCCTGCGGTAAAACACAAAATATTCCAGGCAGAGGGAAGGAGAAAAGAGCTGAGTTGCTGCTAAGCTGCTAGTGCAAGCTGCAAACAGGTTGCCACTGCGATTCCCAGTTAACAAACCATGAATGTGGTACTACTCCAAGTGAAGGGTCAGTGCACAAAGGTGATTTCTAAATCACCCCCATTAAATACAACACTTTGAAAAAGAAACTGGCCAATATGCACTAGTATCATTGTTCTGCCCAATGAATTCAAAGCTTCCTGCCTCCTGTGACCACACAGGCAAATTGAGGGGCTGCACCAGACACTTTACGCGTGGTGCTAAACTCCTAGCCCTCAAGGCTTTGCTGCTCCATTGTTTGCTCATTCTACTCAACTCCTGGACCTGCAACAGGACAGGAGAGCAAGGGTTAAACCAACCTGGCAGGATTTATGTCCTACCAGGACAAGCACAGCTTCTACAACTTCACAAATTTTCTTCATTTTTCTCATGGCAGCTCTCCAGTCTGCTGAAATTAGAGCAAAATAAGAACAAATAATTTCCTCACTATTTATCTTTATGCAGTTTGATTTAGGTAAGTAATATCAAGGCCATATACAGAGGTATTGTGCAGATTGTGTGAAAAATGTATGTGTTTAATGTATACATGATCTTTTTTTGTTGTTTCTACTGTTCCCCAGCTGTATTCTCATTTCACTTTCTCTGACTTTACTTTCAAATATCCAATACATTCAAGAGTTTACCTTATTCATATAAATACACCTCAGAATGACATAGCAATTCATTTCTATATTGAGCAAATTGATTTGACACAAAGCTTCTAAATGACAAGGAAATGTAAATCCCTGGATAAAAGCTATGCAGCAAAGTGAAAGTGTTCAGTTCAATATAATTACTGTCCCAAAGTCTTAGAATATAGCTCTGCTTATAAATCATAGCTGATATAACATCCCTTGCCATCTTTATATCCAAACCACTTCAATTTTGTTTTACAAAATCCTGTATCTGTTTGCAATCTGACTTCGCACATGATAAAAATTTCATGTCTTCTTTATGACAAGTCTTATTCTGAGTCTTCATCTTTATTTTGTAATTTGGATTCTGATATTCCTGTGTGAATAAGATTCAGACCTGACTCCTCAGGAAATTTTACCCTTGCTTGTAAAGCAATTTGATACAAAACTAATCTAAATCTTTTAATGCTATTCACTAATTGTATGTAACTGCCCAATGGTTGGTCAAAATTAGATCAAATTGTTAGACAAAAGTCTCCTCAGTGTAAGTGATGGAAATTCTCATTGTTACAGCTGGAGGTTGTCATTGCATGTATCTCTTTATTCTAAATGATTATTGGGATGAATTTTAAAGTCAGGTTCATATAAAGTAGTAACCACAAGATAAGTGAACAAGAACAACAAAAAAGGAGGAAAAATAAGGAAAAAGTGCTCTTGTTAACTCTATTTAGTAACATAAAAGGTGGGGTTTTTAACTTGAAATGACAGACTGGCAGTCTGTGGTTCACTGCTGACAAGCAGAAATGCAAGTGTTTAAAACAGAGCAGGCTTTGAAAACATTGATTCTATCTAGAAGTCTGATTTCTCTCTAGCATTGAATAAATCAATTATTTGCTGTTAAAAACATGTAAACTGACAGCTACTTTTATCCAAGAAAGCTCTGTCAGAGAAAGTGAGTGTCATCCTTACCATCTGCCTTTTTAAAGTACTGCAGAGAAAGTTAGAACTGCATAAGTACCCTGCAGGCAAAATCCGGGAGTTTTATAATAGCTTAGAGGATGGTAGGTGTAAGCCAGACTGTAGTGTACAGTATGAGAGAGGGGTTGAAGGCTGAAGGTTAGTAGTGGTGTTTTGTGACAGTACCTATCTGACAGATGCTTAGGACAAAAGAAGGAGATCATTGATCTAAAGGTCAGCTGGAATAGGAATGCCTGTATTTTCCTAACAGTTGTTTGCGCGAAGATCTTTTCTTAATTCTTTCTTGAAGATTTTTCTTCTAATCCAGATAGTGCATTCTATGATTCCATGAAATGCAGGTTCCAAGAATGTTTATTTTTATTAAATTAAGGAGATATGAAAATATTAAGAGAAATTAATTATTTTTTTTGTTAGATGTGGTTCGGAAAGTGTTAGGTGGAGTCAGCATTATCTTTCAGGAGTAAAACTGGCTCATCATTGATGTAGGAAAGTAGACAATATATGATTCACTATTAAGACTATTTAAAGCCTGTAAAATCATCCCTGTTCCTTACTTACCCCATTGATTTTTATGGGCTCTTAAATTCATGCTTCTCTGACTATGTTTGAATATCATTCTCCCAGTTGAGAGTATGAATATCAAAGTTTCAGCCACATTACTCATTTTTATCTCAATTTCTGTCTTCTTTCTTCATTACTGGGTGACAAGGCTTTACACTTAATTTTCTGATCACGCTTTGTACCTCAGACTTGATATAAGAAATAATTTTCCTAGGTCATATGAGCTTCTCTTCATATATGTTACATCAAAACTGTATAGTCATTTTGTCCCTCTAACGCCCTTGACCTAGTAAAGAGATGCATGAAAGTTTTTCTCATGTTGGTATGATCAAACATTATGTACCTAAAACCTAACATTTTGTATTTTTGTGCTGTGTCTAAGGTTTGATGTTTCCCTAGTTCACTGGGAGGTTTCTCTAGTTAAGTTAGTAGTGAAGTAGTAAGCAGTGAAGTTAAATGCTTCAAAACTCTCAATATTAAAATGAAAGAAAAGATACTGCTTTATCAAAATGCTTTTCCATGATCAGTACCTTCAAAATACAAGCAATGCTCTTATTTCCCCCCATATTTGACCTGACAGCACACCTGAATAAAAGCAAAGAAGAACTTAGATCATGTTATAAACTTCTGTTGTTCTGTGCCTCATTAATATGAGCATATGTTGTTGTCTGTTACTATTTATAGTTATATGTAATGGCTCATAATATCCTTTTAGAACAAGTAAAGCAGGTGAAACCTTCCTTGAATGCTGAATCTGAGACTGCATCCCTTTTTCAAAAATCTTTTAAAACCAGGCACAGGTTAAATAATTATTTTGAGGTGAGCTAATTTCCAGATACACATTGAGAGGTAGGAGACAGAGGTGTCTTTGGAGTGTGTTGACTGCACACACTTTTCCTCCTTTAGAATATCATACTAAAAATGAATTGCATTCACAAATACATTGTGACTGACTATTGTTGTGTTGTCCACATAGTACAAGACTGCATTATTCCATGAACAAGAACACCTCCATTGAAAGAATGGACTGAATTTCAGTGCTCAGTGCACAGCAAAAACTGATTTTAAACTTATTTCTCTCTGAGAAAGAGATGCCATTGCCATAGAAACTCCCCTTCAGTATTGCTTTATGTGATAATAAAGAGTGAGATGTGCAGATGACCCTGACTGCTGGAACAAACTAACTGTTTGAAATCTCTTGTTATGTCTAGGGCAACCTCTCTGTATCTTCTCATCCCCTGTCTGGACAGCTACTGTGATGTGTGGTGGAACACGATTCCTGAAGTCCTGCTTCAAAGGATTCATTAGCAGCCTAAGCTCAGCTATGCTGAGGTTGGGTTCACTCCTCATCCTCACATTTTCCCCTGTTTTGGCACATGGGTACTTCAGTGCAGTTGTCCTTCAAGCATCATATCTAGGATCTGACTCTAAATTTACATCAATGTGAGGATTGATGGAACTTTGACTCTTTTCTTGTCACTTACTCCAGTACTTTTATCAGGATGGACAAAAATCCAGTGCAATCTGAAATATTTCATTGTGGATACAACATGATGTAACAAATGGATCCAACCGGTTCTGGTTAAATCAGCGGCTACAATTTTTCATATGGTATTTTTCATTTCATAGAGATTGAATCTATGGCCTGCTGCTTGCACCTCCAGGTGTTCCTGAGTTTAGGTTCTGTCTGGGCTTTAATTTTCTTCCAGCAGAGGAAAATATCATTTCCTGAAAATGATGGTGAGCTGGTAGGAAAAAATAGGTGGCCTCGTTACCTACTAGTCAGGAGTCATGATACTGAAAGGCTTATGTTTCCTGATTGTCCATTGCCATTTGAGCTCCTGGGAAAAGGTAACTTCAGTAATCTCAGCTGCTGAGGTGGTTGCTGAGTAGTGTCAGCCTTGCACTGAACAACTAAAGTAATTTTGCTTACACAGAAGAGAACTAGTGTAATCTAAGTTAGTCATCCCAATACAGTTCAATATGTTGCTCAGAAGGTGAGTAGCTCTGTTTTTGGTATGGTGCTTTTTATTAACATTGATGAGACTTGTTTCCCACTCTTCAACTTTATTTTTGTCCTCAAATAATCTTAAGACATGTTTACCTTCTCTCCTGATGACTTCAGATGACACCTAGGCCGAGTATTTTGGCGCGTGTGTGGTGTAGCTTTTCACTGCAGGGCATTAGATGTCAGATTTGACCTCCAGTACGGTGATTTTGCAGCCAAAGCCAGGTGTAAGATCAAGGCACAAATATATGGAGTGATTTTCCTGAGAAGAGGGGAAAAAAAAAAATTCACTTACCTAGAAATNTTCTTATGAATTGTGGAAAGTAAGAGGCTTATAATAGGGTCTGTGACTTGGGAAAAACAACTATTTTCTTTTTTTAAAAAGTTGAAAGATAGTTTCTTTCTGCAAACAGTTAAATTTACCATTTAGACACAAATAGGAAAACTGAAACTCCAGAAGGGAAAGTAAAACTTACTATGTAAAGGCAGTCGATTGCTTCTCTTTGCACTTCTGAACCACTTCCACCATTCTATGAAGTTATTATGAGTAAATAAATTGCTTTTTATAGGCACTTCACTGTCAAACACAATATAAAGTAAAACTTTTCAATTAAATTCCCTTTATAGTTGAGCTAAAACATTAGAAGATTAATACATTAACTAATTTAGGCAGATCTTGTTCTTTTTAGCCTTCTGCATGGTCTAAATTCATACAGAAATACACATATCTATGTGTTGAATTTGCAACCATGAACAATTTTACCAAAGCCCTTGAAGTGTAAATCTTTATGGCACTGATAGGAAAAATCGTTCTGAGAAATCATTGTTAATGATTCCTTTGACTCATGAAGAAAAGACCAATAGAAGTAAATAGGAACAGAGTATAAAAAGCTTTCAGACATAATTTGATCATTATATTCACTAAGAAAAATGTTCTAAAAGACCTATCTGACAGGCTGGCAGTAAGTGTTCTAGATTATTGTTATCTGGATTATATTAAGAGGACCTGCAAGAAAGTGGATGAGTGACTTTTTAGGATGTGCAGCCATCCAGTGAGACTTGGACAGATTGAAGAGCGGGGCAAAGAGGAACCAAATGAGGTTCAACAAGGACAAGTGCAGAGTCCTGCACCTCGGGAGAAATAATAAACTGTACAGGTTGGGAGGTAATCTGCTGGAGAGCAGCCCTGGAGAGAGGGACTTGGGAGTGCTGGTGGATAACAAGATATCCATGGGACAGCAATGTGCCCTGTGGCCAAGAAGGTAAATGGGATCCTGGGGTGTATTAAGAAGAGTATATCCAGCAGACCTAGGTGGGTTCTCCTCCCCCTTTACTCTGCCTTGGTGAGACCTCATCTTGAGTACTGGGTTCAGTTTTGGCCTCCCCAGTTTAAGAGGGACAGGGATCTACTGGAGAGGGTCCAGTGGAAGGCTACAAGAATGATTAGGGGACTGGAGCACTGCCTGATGAGGAGAGGCTGAGGCACCTGAGGCTTTTTAGTCTGGAGAAGACTGAGAGGGGATTTAATAAATGTTTGTATCTGAGGGCTGGGTGTCAGGAGTGGGGGACAGGCTCTGCTCACTTGCTCCCTGTGATAGGACAAGGAAGAAAGAATGTAAGTTGCAGCACAAGAGGTTCCCCCTCAACACAAATGGGCAATTCTTTACTGTAAGGGTCACAGAACACTGGAACAGAGTCCCCAGAGTGGTTATGGAGTCTCCTTGTCTGGAGACTTTCAAGACCTGTTTAGATGTGTTCCTTTGTGACCTGAGCTAGATTGTATGGTCCTGTTCTGGCAGGGGGGTTGGTCTTGATGTCTTCGGGTCCCTTCCAACTCCTGACATCCTGTAAACCTGTGATGATGTGATCCTGTGATGCTGGGTAGTGATAGGGCTAGAGGGAGTGGAGCAAAACTAGAAGTGGGTGGATTCAGATTGGACGTTAGAAAGAAATTCTTCACCATGAGGGTGGGGAGACACTGGAACAGGTTGCACAGGGAGGTGGTTGAGGCCCCATCCCTGGAAATTTTTAAGGCCAGACTGGACAGGGCTCTGAGCAACCTGATCTAGTGTGAGGTGCCCTTGCCCATGACAAAGGAGTTGGAACTAGATGATCCTTTTAGCCCTGGCAATTCTATGAGTCTATGATTTTAGTCACTAGACCAGACCCTATAGACTAGGTGAACAATGTCAAGAAGTCATGGATCTCCACCTAACCATATAACTAAAAACTAAAATTTAGTAAACCAGAATGTACCTGTCTTACATGTGTGAGCAAGAGTAGCTTACTGAAGTCACTAGAATTAAATTCAACATTATTAAAAAATGTTACCCTACTGTGTAACTAATAATGGAGAACTCCAAGTGCTAACTCAACCCCAACTAAAGGAAACAATCCTCATCCTCCAAACCTATCTGACAGACGTCTCATTTGTGTTGCTACTATGAATGTCCTGAGCTTTAAGGTAAATGCAAAGATGGTTGTTTTTATTTAATAAATAATTCTGGTTTTCAATTTTCAGGATATAATCTATGTAAAAAAAAAAAAAAGAGAAAGGAAAAGTGAATCTGGGAGTCTTATTTAAGAAATCATATGATTTCATAAGCATATAGTTCAAGAACCTTTTATACAACAAACTAGAATGGAAATATAAATTCTAAGACAACAATGAAGGTAACAGTGACATTTTAAAACCTACATTTTAGTGGCATTCTGTGAAGAATAAACAGACTACCACTGACTGAGTGATATTTTTAAGTGCATATTTGGCGGAGTAGGCTTCAGTAGTCTTGCAGTCTGGGTGTGTTGACACGCTGCAACAGATTCAAAGGATAATATAAAACTTGCTATAAGTACAAGCAAGAAGTAATATTAAGTTGAAAGAAAGTAAGTGTTTGCAGCTCAAGAATATAAGCCCTGTTCTACCAAAAGTATTTGGGCTTTGTCTGTTCTATGAAATATAAATATTGCCTTTGCATATTTGCTGCTCTTTAAATCCAAGTTACTAAAATGAAAGGGTAAATACATTCTTCTGCAGAAGCCTGTTGAAAATCAAGCTACATTGAGATATCTGTTATAGAATCACAGAATGGTAAGGTTGGAAGGGACCTCAAGGATCATCTAGTTCCAACCTCCTGCCATAGGCAGGGACACCTCCCACTAGTACAGGTTACTCAAGGCCTCGTCCAACCTGACCTTGAACACCTCCAGGGAGGGAGCATTTACAACCTCCCTGGGCAACCTGTTCCAGTGCTTCACCACCCTCACTGGCAAGAACTTCCTCCTAACATCCAGTCTAAATCTCCCCTCTGCCAGTTTAAACCCATTGCCCCTTGTCCTGTCGTTGCAAGACCTTGTAAATAATCCTTCCCCAACCTTCCTGTAGGCCCGCTTCGGATACTGGAAGGCTACTATCAGGTCTCCTCAAAGCCTTCTCTTCTCCAGGCTGAAGAACCCCAACTCTCTCACTGTTGCTACAATGAATAGTTACCGCAAAAAGAGAAGAGATGTGTTTCTTCTGAGAGATTTGCAAAATGATAGTTTTGCTATTCAGATTACCATATGAATAACTGTACATCCTGTTTTCAAAACTATAAATTAATGAAAAATAGCAATGGAAAAAACCAGCTCCCAACTCCTGCCCCCAGAAACCAAAGGTGGTAAAACTAATAAAAGAGGTAGTTGGCTAATGCACAATGGTAAAATACCAGAGAAATCAGATTTTGGAATGAACACAGATATTCTATTGGCTATCATTATAAATACTAGCATATAATTTGCAGTCAGAATGTTTCTGCAGTGTGTAAACAGCTTATTCTTTCTCATTAACACATGCTTCCATGCTACTGTAAGAAATATTGCAAAATATTCCTCTGAAGTCATGTACTTATGTAAACATGTCTGAATACTCTCTTTTAAAGTTAGAATGTAGAATCCTGGAAATTACAGCATAAGTAGCACTTGCCATATTATAGAATCATAGAATCATAGAATGGTAAGGTTGGAAGGGACCTCAAGGATCATCTAGTTCCAACCCCCTGCCATAGGCAGGGACACCTCCCACTAGTAGAGGTTACTCAAGGCCTCATCCAATCTGGCCTTGAACACATCCAGGGAGGGAGCATCCACAACCTCCCTGGGCAACCTGTTCCAGTGCCTCACCACCCTCACTGTAAAGAACTTCCTCCTAACATC
>VWZE01000355.1:110766-125969 GCA_013396675.1 Eubucco bourcierii | reverse complement strand
TCCTTATCCAGCGATATTCATACATTCTTAGCCTCTCATATGCTGATATACATACTACTGTGTAAGTAGAAGAGCTCCCTCTCAATCTTGTGTGTTGGTGTGTATTTGTTTTTATTATGTTCCACCACACTACCTGTCCTTAATGAGATTTTGCTCTAATGAATGCTGTGGAATATGTTCAATTAAAAAAAAAAAACCAAAACAAAACCAACAAAAAAACAAAACCCAAAAAGCACATGTCTCTCTTTCTCTCCCCCCACCATCTGTGGCTGATGGTAATATAATTCCTGTTCTTTTCCTTCCCTGTTCTTTTTCTCTGTTGTTCCCTCTCCCTCTCTCCCCTCCTCCCTCTCTCCCCTCCTCCCTCTCTCCCCTCCTCCCTCTCTCCCCCTGTGTTGTTCAACTTTATCCTTTAATAAATAGTTTTGTGGTGATATCTGGTCTCATTTTCACCTTAGTTTCACAACATGGAAATCTAAAAGAGCAGTCTTGCTCCTCTTGACAGAGATACTGTTAATCTCTCTTCACCAGACCTTGACTCCCTCCAAACCAACAATCATTTTATCTTAAATATTATTTAAATCTGATTGATATTTATTCTGCTAGCTTAAATCTGTTGTTCAAGATGTAAAAGCCTGCATCTTGTGTCAATGTGCCTATTCCTTCTTCACATGTTTGCAGAAGTGATTAATAATAAACTACTTTGATATTGCTGTAGCAGTTACTGTGCTTATATTTCTATTACCTCTATCTTTTTTTTTCTTTTTTCTTTTTTTTTTTTTTTAGACCTTAAACAAATAATTTATACTGGCACTATTTCTGTGTTAATTTACCAGCACAACAGGCATGAAATTGTTCTACTAGCTCTCTCAGGATTCTCTTTGGTAAGTTTGGTAGCATTGTTATTGCTAGTGATATCAGATGTGTGCATGGTACTAGAAAATACTTATTCCTTTGTTGTTGTTGCTGCTTCTTCCTTATCCAGGACATTTTCAGATTACTTCATACATTTTCTTTTTTCATTCACCTACTTGCTCAGCTCACAGACCTCTCAAAAGGTAAATTCCTGCCCTTTGCTTCTTATAATTGCTTACAGAACAAAACTTCACTGAGAATGCTTTGATATAATCTAAAGGCAAGAAGAACATCAGAATAACTTCTGTATAGCAAAACAGAAGTGTCCAAAGTGGTTGTATAGCTTTTTCTCAGGTAGGCAACATTTCTCTTATCGACAATTATACTGGATTGTCTGTATGTACAAATTTGGATCTAGATTGACTAAAACCACGTTCACATGTTAGTCTTTTAAACCAAAACTAATGATAGGATGTTTTTGCTGGGTTTAAGTTGCCTTAGGGCAAATGCTACCTGATCCAAAATCCAGGGCAAAAAACTACAACTTTATCAGTTGTGCTTGGTGATCCTGAGAGTCTTTTCCAACCTAAATGTTTCTGTGATTCTGCGAACTTCTAAATGGTATGATTTGTAGCTGCTCACCATGAATAATTCCTTGTTGTAATCAGTCCCTTTTTTGCTAGGTGAAATAATGTAGGAAATAGAAATGGAATCAGAATTTTGCTTCTAAAATACAATAGGTTGCTATCAAGATCAAGTAAGAGTTTGATAAGTTGGGTGGTTGTGATTCATGTGACAACACAGGCAATGTGCCTCTGAATGAAAGCCAAGTTGCTGAGTATTGTGAATGTTGCGAATATCACATTCAACTTTCTCCTTCAATTAAAGGGGAAATGCTAAAAAAAGTGTTACCTAGCATTGGCAATATTTCCATTAATGTGATGTAAATAAGATTCAACTACAGACAACACTTTTTTTTTTTTTTTTTTTTTTTTTTCTTTTGTAATATATAGGTTTGGAATTACTATCACATAAATGAAAGTGAGGCCACATTTGGAATATTGTGTCCAGTTCTGGATCACTCACTTCAAAAAGGACCTCAGACAACTGCTTGAGAGAGTCCAGTGCAGAGCCATGAAAATGATTAAGGAAGAGGAACATCTTCCTTATGAGGAAAGACTGAGGCAGTTGGGGCTCTTTATCATGGAAAAGAGGAGACTGAAACCTGACCTCATTAATGTTTATAAATACATAAATAGTGAGTTGCAAGAGCATGGAACCAGGCTCTATTCAGTGATGCCCAATGACAGGACAAGGGGCAATGGGCGAAAAGTTGAGGCATAGAAAGTTCCATGTAAACACGAGGGAAAGGTTTTTCACAGTGAGGATGACAGAACACTGGAACAGGCTGCCCAGGGCTGCTGTGGAGTCTCCCTCTCTAGAGATATTCAAGATGAACCTGGATGCTTCCTGCGTGATCTGGTATAGGTGATCCTCCTCTGGCAGGGGATTGGACTAGATGATCTTTTGAGGTCCTTTCCACCCACTAACCTTCGGTGATTCTGTGTGAAAAACCACATGGTATGGCCCTGCTCTGCCGCAAACAAGAAACTTGGAACTGCTCCTGCAACAATACCATGGTTTTCAAACCAGGGAAATGGTGACATCCCTTCTCTTGGGTATGTATTTTTCTCACTGCTTTTCCTGATTTGATATAATATACCCACTTCATTAACTGTTTGGCAATGTTTTACCTTTATTTACTGCAAGGGAATTATTTGAACCATAGCATGGACACTCCATCCCCACTCCCTGCAGACCAGGATTGGTAAGGGGAGGACTGGGTCATGGCACTTATCTACTATGATAATTATGTAGTATCTTTTATGTTACATTCAATATTGGTTACTGCTGGAGACAGGACAGCGAATCAATGTGCCCATTACACAACTGTTTTCTACATCATTGTTACACAGCAGCCACTCTTCATGCTATTCAAGAAAACAAGAGAAAAAAAGGAAAAATGTCTTTCGTATGATTGAACAAATAGTGTACAGCTATTGATTATCTATACAAGTTGCTTCTTTGAAAAGGAGTGTAGAAGAAATTACTTCAGTATTTTGTATGATTTACTCACACTGATCCTGGCAACATCCATTAAATACTAAGGAAAAAAAAAATCAACCTGATGCATTAGATTAAATTTCTGTAAATGTAATTAAATCCTGTGGTAGGTTCATTCACATATCAGTAAACTAATTGCATTTAGTTAAACATTTGCTTCAAGTCTGAACAAAATTAAATTAATCTCCCTAGATGTGAACTATAGCAATGTAACATATAGTAAATTGCTCAAGCATTCAGATTATTGACTTAGAAGGCAGAGTTACAACTGAAATGTTGACATATTCATTAAAGTGAGCCATTAGGAGCATTGCATCTAAGTTGTGGAACAATTAATTTTTGGTTATCAAATTATATCTAAAAAAAGTAGGTAAATGCAAGAATTATTCCTTCTGCCTCTTCGCATTCAATTCTATAAACATGATATTTCTCCTCAAATTCTATAATATGGTTGACAAGAATGAGACTAAGCTGAATCAGAATTTGACAGACCGAAGATGCCCCTGCTCAGAAAGTGAGTGGAAAAGTCTAAGTGGAAGGAATCTGAGAAGACTGGGGCAAGCGCCTTTATAAGCATGGAAGAAAAGTTTCAGATGCTTGTCATATGCACAGGTGTGAAAATCTCAACTCTCTGAGAGATTGTAGATGGAGAAAACCAAACAACTATAATTGCTGCAAAGGGGGAAAAGCTCAGCACTGCTGGGTAGGTGAGTCTCAACTTGGCACTAAGATATTCATCAAGTTTCTGTCTGGAACTGAGTGAGCTTGGGAGAGGTGAAAATGCACTGAGGTTGCCTTATGCTGTTCACCATACAGGAATGTGATTGAGCTAGTGATTGATTTTGTGATTAGGACATTCATGAGGGCATGAAGATTCAAGAAACATTTTAATTATTAGTATAATGTCAGAGGAAGAGGCTGAGAACATCATCTTCCTCTGAGCACCCTGCATTTGAGGAGGCCTGAACTCAGAAACTTTCCTTCTGCATGGAAAGTAGAAATTTTCAGGTCTTATTAGAGCTACTTATGAGAGTTGCTTCCAGCAACTTTATGCTTCTTAGTCTTCTTTTCTACTGCTTTGCATACAAGTGAGTTAGAAACTGAACAAAGTACAAAACCCCACAAAATGCACCTGGTATGAATCTGAGGTGATTTTTTAAAAAAATTGCTGCACTAGAAGAACTGTTTTTCATTCAAACATATCTTAGTTACATACAAAGAATATCTGACCAAGTTTCTGACCTAAAGGAATACTTATTCTCCCTGAGTCTCTGATCTGAGTTAAGGTTTAATAATAATGTCCTATTACTTTGAATAAAAGGAATAAAACTGTGGCTGCTAGAGATGAATAGAGGATTAATTTCCAAAACACAAGTCAAACATTCTTACTGGATGTACCTGTAAAAGATACTATTCAGCTTACCTCTTTCAAGTTGTTTTCCTTGTGCTTACGGAGGGGGTTACTATTTGCAGCACACACCAAACTGAGTACAATTGCAGAAAGACAGTAAACACCATCACTTTTTTGCTCAATTCTGTTCATATTTAGTTCCACTAAGTCATAGAGAGAAATGCAGGAAAACACTTCAGTAATAACTCTGCATGTATAGTGTTTAAAAGAAACTTCTTTACCAATGCAAGTAAACCGGATTTGAACATCACACAAAGCTCTTACGAAGCCTGTTAAAGGTCTGTCCAATATTTAGGGATCACTGGTAAATTAAACAGCAGTAGATCAACAACAAAAATGTTTGCTTATCGTAACATATTATTTCGACATCATCTGATTGGACCATACTTACTATACAAATACTGAAAGTCATTACCTGAAATGATACCTTAAAGCAAATGCTGGAACAAAGTTTTACTTTTGAAAGCTGAAGCCCGTAACCGGTTGCAAAGTGCAGTAAGTCATACTTGTAGAATATATAGAAGATTTAGAATCTCTCAGTTTTATCTTCTGTCATCATATACTTCAGTAAGATGTAATTTTATTTTATATCACAGTATCACAGTATCGCAAGGGTTGGAAGAGACCTCAGAGATCATCAAGTCCAACCCATCACCACAGCCCTCAAGATTAGACCATGGCACTAAGTGCCATGTCCAAACGTGCCTTGAACGCCTCCAGGGACGGTGACTCCACCACCTCCCTGGGCAGCCCATTCCAGTGACAAATTACTCTCTCAGTGAAGAACTTCCTCCTCACCTCCAGCCTAAACTTGCCCTGGCGCAGCCTGAGTCTGTGTCCTCTTGTTCTGTCACTGGTTGCCTGAGAGAAGAAGGTAACCTCCTCCTGGCCACAACCACCCTTCAGGTAGTTGTAGACAGCAATAAGGTCCCCCCTGAGCCTCCTCTTCTCCAGGCTAAACAGTCCCAGTTCCCTCAGCCTCTCTTCATAGGGCTTGTGCTCGAGGCCTTCATTATAATGAATAACCAAGGTTTTCTGTATCTGTTCTGATATACTTTTTATTCATTTAAGCTGTATATTTCGTGAAATGTACAGGTGATTCACACCCAAATGAAAAAAAATGGCATGCATCATTAATATAAGTAAACAAATATTTCATTTCTTTTAATGTAGGTCAAGTTACATGGTTCACTCCTGTAGTTTCTACAAATGATGCAAATCTATATACCACATTATCAATTCCTAAGAACAAAAGTAATTCTGGTTATCAGTGACGCGGTTGTGGGAATTCACGAGGCAGGAATTATAAAACATGCTGTTATTTTATTTCCAGAAAGCCCCACCCAAAACTCTATATAAAATTAGTTAGACGGGGTTCAGAAATTCGGTCGGGAAGATCTTTCACAAGGATGCTTCTACAAGGAATTTAGTAATTCAGAGAAATCAGAAAACTTGGGAAAGGGTTTGCTATTAAAAATAACTTTGCCGCACTTACGAACAAAGGCAGCCTGGAGCCCTAGGGAAAGTCTGTGCTACTCACGGCAGTGGAGTAGGTATTCAGAGATAGTCCCTTGGCTCCTTGTCAGCAGTCTTCCACAGCAGTGCCTTGAAATGCAGTTCGTGGGGCAGCACAGGATAAAGCTCAGGCTGCTCGCAGGGTACCCACGATTAGGGCAGAGGCAGGTCCCTTCAATGGGCAGGCAGGATCTAGCAGTCCAACGCTGGCAGTCTGTTGCTCTTAAAGCCCGATGTAACAGTCTCTTCCAAGTCCACCTCAAAGTCCCCCTAGATAATGTGTCCTGTTACCATATACATATATGCTGGGGCGATTTGCTCTCCCCCGTTCAAGCCTGTGGTAGTGGGGTAAGGTACTTGACACCTACCCCTTTCACATTCCAAACCCCCGGAACCAGAGGTGGGGGGGAGCAGAACTGTTTCATGCCCTGTTCAAACCTCCCGTGGGGCAGGGACTTGGGTCTGCCCCACCACAATCAGAACTAGATCATCCAGTTCACCATGTAAGTATGTTTGTTTTATTTTGAATAGATTGTTTTTTATCCCTTGAGATCACACATCTCTTGGGTACAGAACTCTTGAAAAGCTGTGTTTCATTACAGTTTTTGGATTGTCTCCTATGCTTAAACCTGGTGATTTGAGGTTTGGGTTTTTTTTTTTTTTTTCAATCTATTGGCTAAAATTAGTCACCAGTTTAGTACAGATTAAAAGAGTTCATCACTGTAAAAATAACTGGATGATGAAAATACTGTTCCTAGAAAAAAAAACAGGATCCTCTACCTATTTCTGTAATACATATTTCAAGGTATTTTTAGCAAAGCACTGTTAGTAAACCAACTACTCTTGTTGTGGGAAAAGAAAAACTTGCAGTTAGACTGGAAAAGCCACAAGAAAGAGAGAAAACAAATTGAAAGGACAGAACATGTCAGACAAAACACAGCAGAACTTAGTAGGTGGAGAACAGAATGTGTGAATGAGGCTATAAAGAGAGAGACATGGCTGAGTCTGTAAATACTGCAAATAAGTTAGATGAAGTTAACTTACTCTACATAAACCACACAGCAAAATACGAAATGGAAACAAGCTAGCTGAATAAAGGGCATCTTAGAATCTGTTTATTAAATCTGGGACCCAGCAACTCTAAATAAAAGCAGAGTTACAGTGATGTAGGAGAAATATAAGAAATGCCATGCGAAACCAGGCCAGTCTTCCATCTACATTAGCAGTCTGTTTTTAGCAAGTGACACTGAGTGATAAAACATACTTTAAAGAGAGCTGGAATAAGGCATGTGGTGAGCAATTACAAAATCTACCCTGAGGATAAGTTTTTTTCTGTAACCTGTCAGTTTGAGGTTTGTTTATACCCTGAGGCATGAACATTAATATTCCCCCCAAATGTTTCTGGTTTATAAAGCTTTCCTCTTTTTTTGTAAAAATGTTAATTTTTATTTTTGTTATTAATTCTATGGCCCCTCTAGAAGCCAAGGATGTCTGCAATGCTAAATTCCACCATGTGGCAGAAATATACTTTTATGACTTTAAAGGCAAACTGGAATAAGTGAATGCTTCCGAAGAGGTCATCACTGACCAAACACAAAAGTGAAAAGAATTAAAGAGGCAAACCATATAGTGAGGGAAGGAGGAAGATTGATTTTAGAGACAAAATGTAAAAACACACTTTCACCAGATGGTTGCCATTCATGTGGTCCTTGTAAGTGCCATATACAAACAGTAAACATGACAAACATTGACTATAACTGGTTGAGAATTACAATCTGCTTAGACTGCATAAACCTCAACCTTCTAATGTTCATTGAGATAATTTTACTAAAAACTAAATTTCATATCTCTACAATCTTAACTTATCCTCAGAGCATCTTGAGCAGTTACAGGAAAAGAAAGGAGAATTGAGACTCCTGTTTGGACAGATTAATTTCTCACAATCATAAAGATTTCTCAGTGCATTTATTGTAAATAAGTGAAATGTCAATATATATTCATGTTTTTAGGTAACAGTTTTCTCAAGCTCTTGCTTTAGGACAGAAGGCTTCATCTTGAAAACCTGTGTGCAGCAAGACTACCTATGCACGTAAGTTCATTTATACATTCAAATATTTGTAAACTACAGTGGAATCTACACTGAAAATGCCCTAGTAAAAGCCATTTATGGACACATTTTTGAACTCTTGTTGTTTTATGAAGTTAGGTGCAAGACAGTTCAAACCAGACTGCACTGTTCAAAGTGTTAAATATTAAATAAAGACCCTCACAATCTCAATTTAAAAAAAAAAAAAGCTAATGTTTTGTGTTTTCCTTTTAATGGCTGAGCTTTTGAGTGATAATTTTTTCATGTGTAGTAGACAGGAAATGTATGTAATCTCTGCTTAGTAAGTGAACACCGTGGTTGGCATATAACATAAAAATATACGTGTAAAGAATAGGGACTTTAAGCTAAGTTATCAAGTCTCACAGGATTTCTAAACAAAAATATTTAAAATAATGTAAGACTTTGTAATTCTAGAGTCTGGAGAAAAGGAGACTGAGGGGAGACCTTACTGCTCTCTACAACCACCTGAAAGAAGGTTGGGTCAAGGAGGGGCGATAGCCTCTTCTCCATTGTGGCAAGAGACAGGACTGGAGGAAATGGATACAATCTGCGCCAGGGGAGGTTTAGACTGCATATTAGGAAATAGTTCTTCACTAAAAGCATTATTAAACATTGGAATGGTCTGCCTAGGGTGGTGGTGCATTCACTGTTTCTGGAGGTGCTTAAGTGGCATGTGGACCTGGTACTTAGGGACTTGGATTATGTTGACCTTGCAGTGCAGGGTCAAAAGTTGGACTAGGTGATCTTGAAGGTCTCTTCCAACCAAATATATTCTGTGATTTTTGAAATTTCATTGTGACACGTCTGAGAAGTACATGTTGGTCACAGGAATCACTTCCAGCCAAAATATTTCACATCTATATGAAAAAAAGTGAGAGAAAGGGATATTAAAGAATGATAGGATGAAATGGGAATCCAATGACAAATAAAGGTCTTTGCTGTGGTATTTAAACATAGAGTGATAGTGGAGGTAATGAAAAGCTATCTTGCTTCTGGTGATGCTTAGGGAGCAATTAGAGAAAGATAACCTTCTCGAGTTTCTGATGCCAAAGAGCTCTGCTGCTGCTGTCGGTCTTTTAAATGGCCTGTGTGGCCTCCAAGCTAGTGACCTAAGAAGAAATAATACTGTTTTAACTTCTTCCCACTTTCTGAAGCAATCCTGGTCCCATGGTTACTTGTAGAGAATCTTTCCTTTATTCTCAGTATCACATTCAAGATATAAATAACGATTAGAGATGATGCTCATAAGAAGTGCTAATGAAAAGCTAAAATATTGAGTAGCTCTACATCTTTCCCTTCCAGATCTCACCTCATGCAATATTTTAGAGCCAGAGATATTTGCAGTCCCTTTTACAATTCTATCTTTTTCCTATGCCTAAGTTAGGATTCCAGATTTTGCTTGGTAAAATCTTGCAGATTAGGCTCTTGTGATATCTGAAGGCCATACCTTGTTTGCAAACTAGTACTAATTCCATTTTCATTTGCCCTGATGCCATGGTTTAACCTTAGCCAGCAACTAATCCCCACATAGTCAGTTGCTTAGTGTGTTACCCAGTGGGATGAAAGAGCAAATTGGAAGGGACAAAAGCTATGGGTTAAGATCAAGACAGTGTGCACAAGCAAAGCAAAATAGGGAATTCATTCACTACTTCCCACTGGCAGGTAGATGTTCATTCATCTCCAAGAAAGGAGGGTTTCCATCAAGCTACTTTCTTCTTCCCCTAGCTTTATATGTAGATAATGGTGTCATAGTGTAGGGAGTACTTCTTTGGT
Source organism: Eubucco bourcierii (assembly GCA_013396675.1). Lineage (NCBI taxonomy): Eukaryota > Metazoa > Chordata > Aves > Piciformes > Ramphastidae > Eubucco > Eubucco bourcierii. The sequence continues at coordinate 116,184 of VWZE01000355.1, read as the reverse complement.
CAGCTAGGGTCAATTTATTCCACCCGTGACCCCTTCCAGCTTCTTGTGCACTCCTGCCTCATTACCGGCAGGGCAGCATGAGAAGCAGAAAAGACCTTGACTTAATGTAAGCACTGCTCATCAGCAACTAAAATAGAAATGTTGTATCAACATTCTCATTTTCAATCCAACCACAGTCTGATACCAGCTACTGTGGAGAAAATTATCTTAGTCCCAGCCAAGATCAGGATAAGACAAATCTGAAATGTTACATTATGGATTATTTTTGCCTATTTCTCTATTTTTTCCTCTATTTTTCCTTAAATTACTTCTGCAGATGTTTTCTGCTTATTAGATGGCAGACAATTTTGAGCACAGACTAGGGCACTTTCCGTTTTGTGTGTATTTTGGTGTATAATTTTCAAGAACTATAATAAATGTGTAACTTTTTGTTCCTGTAATATAAGGTTCATTTAACTCTGTGCAAACAGTTTTCGTTGTAACTGAGCTGAATAGAATGATCTAAACCTTGAGAACAGACAGATCTATTGTTTTATCTCAAACGTGTTTGCAGCATTAGGTTTCTCTTTCAGTGAGACATATTTCTTAGAAAAGGTTTTGCTATGTAACCAAAGAAATTGAACGAGACATAGACTGTATTCCAAGTCTAATAGGTGAACAGCAATGAGCTATTGTCTATTAACTGCAGCTTGCATTTAAGCAAGTCCATTTCTAATCTCATTATACCTTTAGGAGCCACTTGCTTAAAAGTATGTGTTGTTTTTGAACAGGAATACTTTCCTGAAAATAGAGTAGGAATAACAACTTATTTTGTATAGACCCCAGAGGCCTCATAGACCCCCCAACTATTTCAGGAAGATGTTGTTCATTGTCTGAAACCATCTTGTAGTGTGATTTACATTGTTGCTTACATCTACATGTCATTTATGTCAAAAATACATAGTTAAAATCTATCAAAGGGAAGATTTACTGTACAGATACCAAGTAGCAGCTGGGAAGCAGCCATTAAAGTCTGTTGAGCAATTACTGTGACTTTTCAAAAGCAGTGCTTATTTGAAATTCCACAAAAACTCAAAACCCCTTTTCTGTTTGAACAGGTAACTTAGTGAAACTTTTAGAGCACCATGTATGTGGTTGGTATTGTGCTGTGAGGAGGTCTTTTTTTTTCTTCTCTTTTAAAATTTATTTTCCTTTGTTCCACTTGTTTCTCTGTAAGATCTCTATGCTCTTTCAATGGATAAAGAAGCTGAAGTGTTTTCTAAATACCAGGCAGAAAACTGCAATAAGAGAGGGAGTTCTATGAAATATTGTCGAAGAGAGCAGGGGAAAAGTGAAGTGGGCAGCTATTGACCACAACAGTTCAAACTCTCTAAGAGGACCTTGAGGGATATTTTGGAAGATGAATTACCTTAAGATGTACAATTAAATGGAAAATGGCAAAAAAAGACAGTATGGATTTGTAAGAGGGGTATGCATATCATAATGACATAGTTTCTTGGCGACATTGATTCTATAGACAAGAGAAATACAATAAAACTAATCTATCTGGAGTTCAGCAAAGAATTTGCTTTAGTGTTTCAAGGACAATTATATCAACGTGAGAAGATACAGCAAAACTGTGATGTGGATAATGGTCTAGCTTAAAAAGAAGGTGAAACATGTAATGTTGAAAATAGAAGGAGCATTCCGAAGGCAATTACCAGCATAAAGTCTGGAAGTCTAAGCTTGAGAATAATTTTATCGAACATTTTTGATAGTATCTCTGGTATATGGGACTAGGGTATATTGGTGAGGAGTACTAGCAAAACTAATTGCATGCTACCATACAGGATTACAATTTCCAGTAGGTAAAACCAGCATAGTAACCTTGAAAAAATCCTGGATTTTTGTCAGGGGTCAGTGTAAATACAGGTGTCACCACTGCACCAACTAATATGGACTTAATTTAGTCCTGCTGATAAAATTTTAGTAGATTCCTTCTACTGAAGAGAAAGGGACATAAGAGAAGGGAACGAATGGCAGCAGGTCCCTCTCTGGCAAGCCAGGAGAGGCAGGTGAGTCATGGTCATGGAGCGGGTCACCTCGAGGGCTATTACATGCCATGTAGAGAACAAGCAGGAGATCAAGCCCAGTCAGCATGGGTTCATGAAGGGTAGGTCCTGCTTGGTGAACCTGGTCTCCTTCTATAACAAGATGATCTGGCTACTGGGTGAGGGAAAGGTTGTGGATATTGTTGACCTAAACTTCCAAAAAGCCTTTGACACTGTACCCCACAGAATTATCATGGGCAAACTGACTGCTCATGCCTTGGATGAGCACATCTCTGTTAGATAAAGCACTGGCTAGATGAATGGGCCCAAAGGGTGGTGGTCAGTGGAGTTAAATCCATCTGGTGGCTGGTCGCAAGTGGTGTCCTCCAGGGCTCAGAGTTGGGACCACTTCTATTTAACATCTTTATTGACGAAGACATAGAGTGTGTCATCAGTAAGTTTGCAGATGACACCAAGTTGGGTGGCAGTGTTGATCTGCAGGAGGGTAGGGAGACTCTACAGAGGGACTTGGATAGATTGGATGGATGGGCCAATTCAATAGCATGAGCTTGAATAAGGCCAAATGCCAGGTCCTGCACTTGAGCCACAGCAATCCAAGCAATGCTACAAGCTTGGGGAAGTGTGGCTGGAAAGCTGTCTGGCAGAAAGTGACCTGAGGGTTCTAACAGACAAGCAACTCAATATGAGCAAGCAGTGTGCCCAGGTGGCAAGGAAGGTCAATGGCATCCTGGCTTGTATTAGAAATGCTATGTCCAGCAGGGATAGGGAGGTGATTGTCTTCTTGTACTTGGATCTGATGAGACCACACCTTGAGTATTGTGTTCAGTTTTGGATACTTCATTACAAGAGAGATGTGGAGGTGCTGGAGTGAGTGCAGAGGAGGGCAATGAAGTTGGTGAAGGGCCTAGAAAATAAATGATATGATGAGTGAGTGAGTGAGTGAGGGAGCTGCGGCTGTTTAGTTTGAAAAAGAGAAGGCTGAGGGGTGACCTCATTGCTGCCTACAGCTACCTGAAAGGGCCTTGTGGAGAGGCTGCTGCTGGTCTCTTCTCATAGATAGATAGTGGTAGAACAAGAAGAAATGGCCTCAAGATGCAACTGGGTAGGTTTAAAGTGGATATTAGGAAACATTTTTTCACAGAAAGAGTGGTCAGGCATTGGAATGGGCTGCCCAAGAAGGTGATTGAGTCATCAACCCTGGATCTGTTTAAGAGTTGTTTGGATGTGGTGCTTGAGGATGTGGTTTAATCACAGAAAGTTGTAGAGTAGGGATAATGGTTGTTGGACTTGATGATCCTGAGGGTCTTTTCCAACCAGAATGTTTCTGTGATTCTGTGATTCATTAATACCATTAACAAAACTTTGTTTAGAGGAAATGTGTCAAAAATAGATAAGACTTCATTTGCAGATCCAAAACTATTAGAAAGGAGGAACAGATATGATTTCATATTTCATTAATAAAATCGCCTTTTTAGAAAGAAAAAGTGTGGAACCTCATGCCGTGTGAGTTGGTGACTAAATTGAAAATGTAGAAGCAGAACAGAAAGGCATTCAGTTTCAGAATTAATCCTTATCAGAATGCTTGTATTTACAAATTAATTGAAAATACACTATCTTAAAAATGTAAACCAAATGTCTTAATGCTGATAATCAGACCTGTTCCCATGAATACAGAAGGTGTACCTTAATGCAAAGCAGAAAGAAATCAGTTTTCCTTACCACATATATCAGCTTTTAACATCCTGCAATGTGCATCACACCATTACTATTGCCATTTGTCTGCAACCGATACATGCATACATATATATGTGTATATATATGTATATATACACACATATATATATATAGATGTATGTTTTCACATTTATCTGGATTTCTTGATGTTTCCAAATGTTTTTGTTTACTTGTTTGTGTACATGTGTCATTGTCATCCCTCCCCCAGGTAGATTGCTTTCGTTTGGAAAACTTACTTTTATATTCTAAATACAGTTGAGTAATAGTTGAGTCAAGCTTGCTCTGAAATGTCAGAGACAGTTAAATAAACTGGGGAGTTTAGAAATACATTTGTGCTTCCTATCTGTTTCAGCCTCTTAGCCCAGACTTGGGAATGAATGCCTTGCTAACTGGGTGTAACTCAGCCAACCAATGCAATAAGGCAGCGGTTTAGGGTTTATCTTGTAAAGGTGTGCTTTTAGTGAACTTTCTTGTAGGCCTTTTAATTAATTGCAGATTTTTTAAATGGAACAATGTGCACATATAACATAGAAGAGATGACAAGAATACTTTATACTTGGGTACAATACATGGATTTGGAGGACTAGAAAAGTAAATGAGATCTCGTTTTCCAGAGTGGATGATCCAGGGCCTTGGCTGTGCTTTTTGTACTGTGGGCAGTGTCACTGAGACTTTTGGGTTGCAAAATTATAACAGGATGTCTATAACAGGATGTCTTTTTTGTTAGTGTATTTTTGTTTGTAAGAACATTTTCTAATCTTTTACCCCTCTGGTCTCTTTGGGCTTCTTTCAGGCATCCGATCCTCTGTGGAGGACCTGTAGCCCTTCTCCTCAACAGCAGTGATGAAAGCAATTGTGCAACATAGTGAGAAATATGTTAATCTCACCCCATCCATGTTATGCCCCTTACTTCCCATATAAACAATTACCAAGATTTTCTCTATACTTTCCCTAAATACTGAAATTACTTTGTGTGATATTGCTGCTCACATTCCCTATTGACATGGTGTAACATTGGCCCTTGATTAGCCTACTACCAGAAATCTAGTTCCTTCACAGCCAGTGATTTTGTTTCCAAAGTGGCAGCCTGTTACACTTTAAACTGTAAATGCTGTTGAGAATTAGTTTCGTTACTAGCTTACTAAGAAGGGTATTTTTGAAATCTATTAAAACAATTTCCAGACATTTTTAAAGTACTCACAGAGAATTTTAAATAGTCTTAAATACTGCACATGTTGGCGATGTACCTGCCTAGCATCAGAATTCAGCCACCCTTGAAATACTGTTTTGGAGACCGTGAAAGAGATGTTGCAATTGCAGGAAAAATAGAACTCTCCTTGGTTTTAAGACTGTGTCAATAGTACTATAATCCACAATACCTGTACAGAGCTGTTTACGATGTTGCCATTGGCTGCCACTTTGCCGAATACCATTAAAGTGTGATATTTACTGTAGAAAATTATTCTCAGGAAGCAAAGCCAGCTACAAAATAAAATCAGTGATACTCTCCTTCTTTAGATGAGTCCAAATTTGAGACATTTGTAGTGATTTTCATGGGAAAATCTGTGCGACCATCCAGTCAATTCTTTATCTCGCTGGATAAGGAATTGGCTGGATGGTTGCACACAGAGAG
>VWZE01000355.1:99265-110717 GCA_013396675.1 Eubucco bourcierii | reverse complement strand
ATTAGGAAACATTTTTTCACAGAAAGAGTGGTCAGGCATTGGAATGGGCTGCCCAAGAAGGTGATTGAGTCATCAACCCTGGATCTGTTTAAGAGTTGTTTGGATGTGGTGCTTGAGGATGTGGTTTAAGGGTAAACACTTGTAGAGTAGGGATAATGGTTGTTGGACTTGATGATCCTGAGGGTCTTTTCCAACCAGAATGTTTCTGTGATTCTGTGATTCATTAATACCATTAACAAAACTTTGTTTAGAGGAAATGTGTCAAAAATAGATAAGACTTCATTTGCAGATCCAAAACTATTAGAAAGGAGGAACAGATATGATTTCATATTTCATTAATAAAATCGCCTTTTTAGAAAGAAAAAGTGTGGAACCTCATGCCGTGTGAGTTGGTGACTAAATTGAAAATGTAGAAGCAGAACAGAAAGGCATTCAGTTTCAGAATTAATCCTTATCAGAATGCCTGATTTTAATCAGGCATTATTTAATTATTTAAATTAATATTTAAATATTAATTATTTAAATATTTAATATTTAATAATATTTAAATATTATTTAAATTTAATTATTTAAATTAATATTTAAATAATTTTCAATTACAAATTAATTGAAAATACACTATCTTAAAAATGTAAACCAAATGTCTTAATGCTGATAATCAGACCTGTTCCCATGAATACAGAAGGTGTACCTTAATGCAAAGCAGAAAGAAATCAGTTTTCCTTACCACATATATCAGCTTTTAACATCCTGCAATGTGCATCACACCATTACTATTGCCATTTGTCTGCAACCGATACATGCATACATATATATGTGTATATATATGTATATATACACACATATATATATATAGATGTATGTTTTCACATTTATCTGGATTTCTTGATGTTTCCAAATGTTTTTGTTTACTTGTTTGTGTACATGTGTCATTGTCATCCCTCCCCCAGGTAGATTGCTTTCGTTTGGAAAACTTACTTTTATATTCTAAATACAGTTGAGTAATAGTTGAGTCAAGCTTGCTCTGAAATGTCAGAGATAGTTAAATAAACTGGGGAGTTTAGAAATACATTTGTGCTTCCTATCTGTTTCAGCCTCTTAGCCCAGACTTGGGAATGAATGCCTTGCTAACTGGGTGTAACTCAGCCAACCAATGCAATAAGGCAGCGGTTTAGGGTTTATCTTGTAAAGGTGTGCTTTTAGTGAGCTTTCTTGTAGGCCTTTTAATTAATTGCAGATTTTTTAAATGGAACAATGTGCACATATAACATAGAAGAGATGACAAGAATACTTTATACTTGGGTACAATACATGGATTTGGAGGACTAGAAAAGTAAATGAGATCTCGTTTTCCAGAGTGGATGATCCAGGGCCTTGGCTGTGCTTTTTGTACTGTGGGCAGTGTCACTGAGACTGTAAATCAATACCTTTTGGGTTGCAAAATTATAACAGGATGTCTTAGTGTGTAGTGTATTTTTGTTTGTAAGAACATTTTCTAATCTTTTACCCCTCTGGTCTCTTTGGGCTTCTTTCAGGCATCCGATCCTCTGTGGAGGACCCGTAGCCCTTCTCCTCAACAGCAGTGATGAAAGCAATTGTGCAACATAGTGAGAAATATGTTAATCTCACCCCATCCATGTTATGCCCCTTACTTCCCATATAAACAATTACCAAGATTTTCTCTATACTTTCCCTAAATACTGAAATTACTTTGTGTGATATTGCTGCTCACATTCCCTATTGACATGGTGTAACATTGGCCCTTGATTAGCCTACTACCAGAAATCTAGTTCCTTCACAGCCAGTGATTTTGTTTCCAAAGTGGCAGCCTGTTACACTTTAAACTGTAAATGCTGTTGAGAATTAGTTTCGTTACTAGCTTACTAAGAAGGGTATTTTTGAAATCTATTAAAACAATTTCCAGACATTTTTAAAGTACTCACAGAGAATTTTAAATAGTCTTAAATACTGCACATGTTGGCGATGTACCTTCCTAGCATCAGAATTCAGCCACCCTTGAAATACTGTTTTGGAGACCGTGAAAGAGATGTTGCAATTGCAGGAAAAATAGAACTCTCCTTGGTTTTAAGACTGTGTCAATAGTACTATAATCCACAATACCTGTACAGAGCTGTTTACGATGTTGCCATTGGCTGCCACTTTGCCGAATACCATTAAAGTGTGATATTTACTGTAGAAAATTATTCTCAGGAAGCAAAGCCAGCTACAAAATAAAATCAGTGATACTCTCCTTCTTTAGATGAGTCCAAATTTGAGACATTTGTAGTGATTTTCATGGGAAAATCTGTGCGACCATCCAGTCAATTCTTTATCTCGCTGGATAAGGAATTGGCTGGATGGTTGCACACAGAGAGTGGTGATCAACGACACAATGTCCACCTGGAGACCAGTGACAAGTGGTGTCCCTCAGGGGTCAGTGCTGGGACCAGTGCTGTTTAACATCTTTGTCAGTGACATGGACAGAGGAATGGAGCGCACTCTCAGCAAGTTTGCAGATGACACCAAGCTGTGTGGCACAGTCGACTTGCTAGAGGGCAGGGATGCCATCCAGAGGGACCTGGACAGGCTGTAGAGGTGGGCCCAGGCCAACCTGATGAAATTCAATAAGGCCAAGTGTAAGGTCCTGCACCTGGGTAGGTACAATCCCAAGCACAAATACAGGCTGGGTGGTGAATGGCTGGAGAGCAGCCCTGAGGAAAAGGACCTTGGAGTCTGGGTTGATGAAAAGCTCAACATGAGTCTGCAGTGTGCACATGCAGCCCAGACAGCCAACCGAGTCCTAGGCTGCATCAAGAGAAGCGTGGCCAGCAGGGCAAGGGAGGTGATTCTGCCCCTTTACTCTGCTCTCGTCAGACCCCACCTGGAGTACTGTGTGCAGTTCTGGAACCCTCAGCACAGGAAGGACATGGAAGTGTTGGAGCGGGTCCAGAGGAGGGCCACAAAGATGATCAGAGGGTTGGAGCAGCTCTCCTATGAGGACAGGCTGAGAGAGTTGGGGCTCTTCAGCCTGGAGAAGAGAAGGTTTTGAGGGGACCTGATAGTAGCCTTCCAGTATCTGAAGGGGGCCTACAGGAAGGCTGGGGAAGGATTATTTACAAGGTCCTGCAATGACAGGACAAGGGGCAATGGGTTTAAACTGGCAGAGGGGAGATTTAGACTGGATGTTAGGAGGAAGTTCTTTACAGTAAGGGTGGTGAGGCACTGGAACAGGTTGCCCAGGGAGGTTGTGGCTGCTCCCTCCCTGGAGGGGTTCAAAGCCAGGTTGGACGAGGCCTTGAGTGAGCTGTACTAGTGGGAGGTGTCCCTGCCTATGGCAGGGGGTTGGAACTAGATGATCCTTGAGGTCCCTTCCAACCTTACCATTCTATGATTCTATGATAAATAGCTGTGGATTGGGAGCGTTCACTGTATATGGCTCTGCCTTAGGATATAGTATAATAAGTAGTATAGTTATACTATATATATTTTAATATAATAGTATATAATGGGCCTAGGAAGTTACTCTAACATGATGATATTGGCACAGTGCTTAAGCACATAATAATGCTTACAGAGCTGTTGGAACTGTTGCTTAGCTGCTGTTTTTTTCTAAACAGTGAAGTAGCTTTTGACCACTAGATGGGACTATACAACTTCATGCGATATTAGGAGCATGACTTGAGTTCATTTTACTTGCAATTAATAGCTTTTTTTCCTCCATGACACTTCACTGAGAGAACTTTGTCCTGTACTTTACAAAAGGTGAAAAAAGTAGAGCCATTTTAAAACAAGAATCTCTGTAACGGTTGTGAGAATGAAAAAATAACAAACACTTCAGTCCACTGCAATAAAAGAGCCGACATGCCTATAAACCAGTTTTAAAGTTGTAACAAATCAACTTATCCTCTATGAAAACGATCAAAGAAATCATGCTGCTTGAACTACTAGTACATATATTTCTTGCCCATTTTTCCCCCTTGGTTTGCAGTTATCATAGCTGCTAATAGCCGAGTCTGACTTCCTAAACTATGCATTATACACATTTCTTTCTAATCTTAGACTCAGCCAGTACTTCATTCATATTAAAACGCTCTAAGAAGTAAAAAAAATGAACACCAGTTACCCTTTCCCCAGATAATTCATTATGTTCTTTCATTTTCTTGTGATTAGATTCACAGTGATCTGGAGCTTGATGTAACAGTAGAGCACTTTCAATTTGATGAACTCAGCAGGCTTTATTTCATTGTGAAACAGTGTTTGGCAGATGGAAAACTCGGTTGGCTGTTTATTTTTACTTCTAAATGTTTTGAGCTTGTTTGTTTGTTTTTTAATTTTACTTGTTCTTAATCTTAGAGTAGTAATTGTATGATGTTTCTTTTCATTTGATGTCTAAAGATGTTGACTTTAATCAGTACAGGAAACACATTCTAATTTGGAATGTACAGGAAAGGGGTTGCATCTCGTGACAGAGGGTCGCTGAATTTATTTTTGTTTCTTGTTGGAGATGTGTGTTTCAAGCTCTGAGCCTGTCCTTTAAAAAACTGGAATATTTGATAAGAGAGACTGGAGCACACTTATAGTTTCAGGACCAGCTAATGAGATAATGATATTATTCACCTAGTCCTTTTTGTGACAAATTTGTCCATATATTCATGATGCATATCTAACTTGGCTTTACCTTTGAAGTTAAGGCACTGAGAGTCATCTAGTTTTGGGGGGTTTGTATCCCAGTGACAATTTATACTTTAACAAAATAGGGGATCAAAATATTATTTTTCTAGTTTAGCTAGGCAGCACATAGTAGAGATAATAGCACTAACATGCTGAAATATCGTAGTTTGTCCAGTTGACATACACATACATTGAAGAAGAATGGTTCCTTACCAAAATGACATTTTATCCACCATAGTTATTTACATGCTCTCAACAAGACAGGGTCATGAATTCCCAGGTTTCAGCACCCTTTCTAGGGCACAGAGATGTCTCAGAAATGCCTTTTTATTATTAACACAGATAACCAGACATAGAGAAAGCAGAAGGATCAGGTTGTTTTTTACCATTGATGGTTTGGGAGTTCTCTGCCCCTCCCCCTACACTTGTAAAATCATCCAGACTAGACTCAACTGGATGGAAGTTAAGAGATGAAGCTGTATTTACAGCTCAGCACAATATATAAGCAGATATATACAAAATATACAGGAATATTTACAGAAATATTGAAGTTAAAGGTAATACAGAAACACAACACCCCTCCAGAAATCAGAGACCCCAGGAGAGGCTTCCAACCACTCTTCCACCTTCTCCCCACCCCTATACCTTACCCCAAAGGTTTGCCGTACGCGCAAGGTGAGTTTGGAGGATCGGTCAGGGGGGTTAGAAGGAAAGTGGTTAGTGAGGTTACTCAGCAGAGAGGAGAAGGACCCACTAGCTCCCAGAGAAAGACCAAGAGACTCCGTTATCTGTGTTTTGAGTACTTATTCTTAGCACAACAAGCCTATGAGTTAAGTAGACATCACCATTGTTTTCTTTTCACAACCTATAATATAATTTTCTCCATTAAAATATTCCAATTAACCTCAAACCAACACAACCATTACCAGGGAGAGGTTATTGACTAACCACTTAAGTTGGTTTCTAGTTCTTACTGATGTGTAAATGGTGTATGCAGGTCTGCATGCAATAGATATCCAAACAGAAAGATGTAAAGACTCATTCTGCTTATTTACTGGAAAGTGAAATGTGGTTATGATATACTCATATATATTTGAAACTAACTGTCTTAACCTTGAGTGACACTCAAGTTGTGGGTGAAGAAATTTGACCGACAAGAGTTCTTTGCTGTTTAAAAAAAAGTCTACAGATACATCCGACTCACTACTACATAAGACTCATGGTCTGTGTGTATGACAAATGTAGGCTGTTTTGTGTCTATTATAGAAAGGGAACACGGGTGAGTACATGCACATAGACATGTGTATAAATATATATCTAAAAGGTGTGTGTGTGTATACTTTCATAAGTGCTTGTTACAACCTACTTTATACACCGATAGATACTAGGGGGGTAATAGTATTTTGTTCCATATATCAAGAATAAGGGATAATTTCAGTTGTCTAAGTACAATACTTCTTGTAGACAGCTCAAAAAATAAACAGATAAAACCCCAAACAAACAAACAAAACTCCCAAAACCAAACCCAGAAAATGTTTCTGGAGTAATGGAGGGACAGAGGTGTTCTCTCTAAATTGTTGGAATATTCATGTTACAACATATTTACAGAGAGATCTATTCCGTGCACATCAAAAGCATCTTCATCAGACATTATATTATATGATACTTCACAATGGCACTCAGTTTAGGGAGTATGAGATGAATCACTTCCTACCTAGCTTATTAGAAAACACTGTTCAATCTATCCTTTAATCTTTTCCATGGCACTGTCAAATACTAAACCATCAGAAAGCAGGAGTGTGTTGTTACCTGATGGCAATTTTATCAACTTAAAACCACAAAGGAGAACACCTTCTCCTGTAAAATACTGATAACAGAACACTAAGGGATTTGCAGTTAAGGTGCAGATGAAGTGTTGTATAACCTGTTGTATAATCAGTTACATCTTTGTATAACTTGTATATAGTGATATGAAAAGTACTACCATGTCATTAAAATGCTGCTGAACCAATCTCTCCTGGTCATGGAGTTTATCAATCCAGAAATACATTTACTACTGAACTCTGTTTTCTAGCAGAATTCTTTGAAAGAATCAGTCCAACGAGACACAAACTGAACATTTTGTGGGTTTTGTTTGTTTATTTGTGTGTTTTTTGTTTAATTGTTTGTTTTGTTTTGGTTTTTTTTTTAATAATCACACTTTGAGTGATAATGAGTGTTTGGAATTCTGCAGGCTTTTTGGGATGGCTCTCATGGTCACCAATCCTGAAAGGTGGTCTAGCATCTTCTTAGAAGAGTAGGAAGGAAGGGAGAGTTGACCGTATTTTGGGGCAAAATAGGTTTAAAGTAATCTGAATGTTTGTAAAGGTAACAGATGCTTATGGAGACCTGGTTTTTTGTCATTCGGTCTCTCATAACTCATAACCATCTATTCATATTTTAACTCCTAGTGTTGTGGTTTGAGGGGTTCCAGCATATGTCAAATTTCCCAAAGAAAATGCAAAGACCAAGGTCTGTCCTGGGGACAATCTGGAAGCCCTCTGATACCATAATTTTGTTACTCAATCCCTTAAATCCTGCAAACACTTTAAAAGTAAGCAGCAAGGACAATTCGTGCTCTTTTCTCCCTGCCTTTCATCTCCCCAGAGGGATCCTTTTCTGAGTCACTGTGTAAGCACACCCTGTAAACTGTGACATTCAAGGCTGCCTGCTACAGTGAATCTGGCCTGCTTGGACCTAATGGGAGACAATGGGGGATGGGAGAGAATGAGTGCTGGGGGTTTTGTTGGGTTTGCCTCTGGGGAAGATTTTGGGGGAATTCTCATGTATCCTGTGTCTGTGTTAGGTGTTAAGGATTCACGTATGCTGTATCTTTTCTTGCATATTTTTAAATACAACCTTTCTGTATTTTCTTCTCCAGTGAGCGTATTATTATTTTACTGCCCTTTTTCCTTAGAAAAGGAGTAAAGTAAGATAATCTCAGTCTGCTGTGCTGTTACACAAAAAACTTACAACACCTAGGATCCTAAAAAAAAAACCAGAGTGTGACATAGAAAAGAACCTGTAAGGTGCTCAGCAGGTCTTCAGCAAATTTTCTCTAAAGGTTGTTTTGTTATAGCCCTTAAACCAATACATCCTTTTACCTCTAGCAAGCTTAACTTTCAGGATTTCTTCCTGCTCTCTCTGAAATGTCAGGCTCATGTTGATAACAGATGAGCTGTTGCAGATATCTCTGAAGAGGAGCTGAATAATATCTGGCAAGCAACAGGTACTCTATTTTAGGATTGCCAGGCTGCAAGGAGTGTCGCCACAGAAGCTTTGCAAAAGGGTGTCATAGAATCATAGAATGGTAAGGTTGGAAGGGACCTCAAGGATCATCTAGTTCCAACCCCCTGCCATAGGCAGGGACACCTCCCACTAGTACAGCTCACTCAAGGCCTCATCCAATCTGGCCTTGAACACATCCAGGGAGGGAGCATCCACAACCTCCCTGGGCAACCTGTTCCAGTGCCTCACCACCCTTACTGTAAAGAACTTCCTCCTAACATCTAGTCTAAATCTCCCCTCTGCCAGTTTAAGCCCATTGCCCCTTGTCCTGTCATTGCAGGACCTTGTAAATAATCCTTCCCCAGCCTTCCTGTGTCCTATCAAGCAGCACAAGCCTGTTTGAGACAGTCACATCTTGGTGACTGTGGATAGATAGATCAACATTCCTAGAGGAAGCAAATTCTTCCCTCTGGTGAGAGTGTGCAGAAAACACCTGCAGCTTGCACACCTCTCTCTCTGAGGAATCCCTCAGAGAAAGATGATTCCACACTGCATGGCCAAACCTTCCTGAAAAATGGGCTTTACATAGTTCAACTGACCTGTGTAAATCGTGCTAAGAGATGGAAGATGACAGTAAGTAGATAAGGATGTAAGGTGCATAAACTGCAGGTTCTTGACTTATGCATCTGAAAGGAACAGATTTGGATTGCTCCAGCACAATCCAAACCACCTTTCTATGCGTTTTCCCATGCGTTCACAGCCAGGTCTAAAGAGCCCCGTGGGCGCATTAACTATTGAAGGGTGCATGGGTGTACTAACTAGGCCAAACTCTTTTTGGTGATGTCTCATGTAGAGGAAAATGTGACTAGGGCAGAACAGTAACCATAACTATGCAGCTTCAGAAAGAGATGGTACATATGCATAGGTGTAACAGGATCACAGGATGTCAGGGGTTGGAAGGGACCCAAAGAGATCATCGAGTCCAACCTCCCTGCCAGAGCATGCGGGTATGGCAAACAGTGGACCTTGTCACACCAAACTCTGGACAGGTTACTGGTTTCTAGATGGAAATATTGATGTGTGGCTGAGACAGCTGGACACAAACAGAGAGGAACTGTAGTATTGTTTTATTTAGAAGAGAACTTTAAGATCATCAAATCCAGCTGTTAACCCAACACTGCTAGGTCACTACCAAACCATATGCCTAAGCATCACATTTACATGGCTTTTAAATAACTCCACTTCCCTGGGCAGCCTGTTTCAGTGATTTGCAACCCATTCTGTGAATGATTTTTCTTTAACATCCAATTTAAATTTCCCCTGGCACAACTCGAGATTGTTTTCCTCTTGTCCTTACACTTGTTACTTGGAAAAGTAGACATTACCAGATCACTTCAATCTCTTTTCAGGTAGTTGTAGAGAGTTGTAAGATCTCCCCTCAGCCTCCTTTACTCCAGACTAACCCATTTCCTTGGACATTCTTCACAGATCTTGTGGGTTTTTTTCTGGGTCAAAAACTGAACACAGTAATTGAGGTGTGCTGAGCACAGGGGCACAATCACTTTGTCAGTCCTGCTGACCACCATATTTATGACACAAACCAGGATGTTGTTGGTCTTCTTGGCTACTTGGGCACACTGCTGGCTCATATTCAGCTAGCTTTTGATGAATACTGCCAAGTGCTTTTCCACAGGGCAGCTTTTCAGCCACTCTTCCCAGAGCCTGTGGTGTGCATAAGGACTTGGTACCTGGCCTTTCTGAATCTCATACAATTGGCCTCAGCCCACCAATCCAGCCTGTCTGAGTTCCTCTGTAAAACCTTCCTACCCTCAAGCAGATCAGCACTCCTGCCCAACTTGGTGCTGTCTGAAAATGTAGTGAGGGTATACTCAATCCCCTCATCCAGATCATTGACAGAGATACTAAACGGAACTAAACCCAGGGGAGCACCACTTGTGACTGGCTGCAGATCGGATTGAACTCCATTAGCCACATCATCATTTGAGCCTAGGATATGTTTTTTTATCAGAAATACTTAATAATTTGTCTCATCTATGAAAATTTTATGTCGAAACTCCTGTGCGGTTAAGATCTAACAGGAGACCCAGGCAGTCTCATATCACAGGCTGTGTGCTCCAAAAATATATGTGAAATGAGAAACGATGCTGGAATGGAAAAAAGGATTATTTACTTGTTATACCTTAGTCATCTTGCTCACTGAAGACAACTTACATTTATTCTGCTCTGACCTAAAGCAATTTCTTTGGTAATCAACACTTAGGGAAGACCGTAAGATAACCATGAGCACAGGATTCATGCGGTAGCACAGATGCCATTCCCAGCAGGCTTTCATTGAGTGAAAATTGTGCTCATCTTTTGTATTCAAGAGCAATCTTCTCTAGCTTTGCCATTCACATTTGCTCTGACAGTGTCTCACATAGCCAAACTGACTATGATGTTTAAGAGATGTAATCACAAATTCTCTTCATCAGCAAACTTCTTTCTTTATGGAGGAGCTTATGCATTTTCTGTTCATTGCTTAAACTGTAATAACTGCTTTCAGACAAGCAATTTGTCACAGACAAATATGATGATCTTATTTTTTACAGTGTTTTAATGTGTGCTCTTAATCAAAGTTCAGATCTTAGATTTGATGAAAAAACCTATTACTAAACCCCACGCTCAGTAAGGAAGGTAAAACGGAAGGTAAAACTTGGGGTTTTTTAATGACTTTTACAAGGGCTTTTTTAGATCTTGAATAGAATATAATAGTTCATTTCTGAATTCAATTTTTTTCCTTTTATGGCTTGACTACAATCGACTAAGGCTCTTGGGACAGAATTCTAACATAAGTAAAGTTGTCCTTAATATATTCAAATCTCATCAATTTTGCTTAAATGATATTCTAGCAAGAATAGTAACTGCTACAAGTGTAGACTTTGGATTTTTGTAATCACAGTGGAATAAGGAAGATTCTTTTATGGCTTTGAGTGCACTGTTCAGCAGGGATATTGTGCAAATAATTTAATAATCTGATTGTGAAGTAAGTTAAAATAGGAGAAAAAAAATCTCCCAAAGTGCCTTTTCAGCATGTAGCTTAAAAGAAGCCAGTTTACTTGATATAATACCGCTTTTTTGTTAACAGTATTGTTTCCTCCCTGACTACTTACTGCAAAGTAGTCTAGCTGTTGGAGCAAGTTAGCACAGCTTTCTGTTTTATATCATCAAGGAAGGAGCTTTCTCAGGATCCATCTAGAGAATTGGGCAAGACAGTGTGCAATGGGCTGTTCTCCAGGTAGAACTTTGTACTCACATTGCTTTGGAGAAACTCACAACACGTAAATACACTTAATCTGCACACTGTTGTGTGACTTATGAAAGGAGGGACCCTCTGAAGAATGCATAGGAAGAAATTCACAATAGTGTAGGCTAGAAAAATCCCAAGCTCTGATATATCCTCTCTGTTTTGACATTCATTTCCTCTTTTGGGTCAATGATCTTTTTGACTTTTTTT
>VWZE01000355.1:41302-79272 GCA_013396675.1 Eubucco bourcierii | reverse complement strand
CAGCACTGGTCCCAGCACTGACCCCTGAGGGACACCACTTGTCACTGGTCTCCAGGTGGACATTGTGCCCTTGATCACCACTCTCTGGGTTCGACCATCCAGCCAATTCCTTATCCAGCGAGTGGTCCATCCATCAAGTCCATGCTTTTCCAGTTTGGTGACCAGGATGTCATGTGGGACAGAGTCAAATGCTTTACTCAGGTCCAGGTAGATGACATCAGCTGCCTTTCCCTTGTCCACTGTCGCTGTGACTTCATCATAGAAAGCCACTAAATTTGTCAGGCAAGATCTGCCCTTGGTGAAGCCATGCTGGTTCCCACCAATCACCTCTGCTTTGTTTTCCATTTGCCTTAGCAGGACTTTCAGCAGGATCTGCTCCATGATCTTGCCAGGCACAGAGGTGAGGCTGACTGGTCTGTAGTTTCCAGGGTCATTCTTTTTACCCTTCTTGAAGATGGGTGTTATGTTTGCCCCACTCTCCACTGCTACGTTGACATGTCCAGTCAAATAAAGGCATTGAGTATTATTTATTTGACTGGACATGTCCCTCTTTGTGCTTTACAATAGCTGAGGTTGTTATGCATCTAGTGGTTTTGAGCTCACTAATACACAGAACTGATACTGCCAGGGATTACATGAGTGAGTGTGTGTAGATTTTATTTGTCATTAGAGGAGATGCACTAAAGAATATAGAAATGTGTGTGACTTCTTAATATTGCATTTTTTTAATGTATCATACAGTAGAGTCTGATAAATAGAATTTGTTGAAATAGAAAGGTAGTAAGCAGTCTTTCCTCATTCCAACTTTTGTTCATGTTCTGTATGCAGAACTGAGAGACTTCATGCCAGCCTAATACATTGCTCACTGAAGAATCTTTCCAACAGATAAATTCAATAATGAAGTAGTTGGAAGCCCTGTATATTCACATTTGTAAATGGGAAATGTATCAGTAATGGCATGTTGTTATTGATTTTGTAATAAGCTACACTAATTAACTAACTAATAGGCCAGATGGAATCAAAAGGGACTTTTTGTGCACAGGATGAGAGAAACAACATTACCAGTGGAATTACTGAAATTTTGTTTTATTTCAAATGCATGTTCTGAAAGAATAAACCAGCCTGTAACAATTGTGTGCTGTGGTTTTCCATGAAGGCAATAAATAAGCTGAATCTCTACAAAGAATCTTTTTCCTGGAGAAGGATATGCATTTCTACCTGACTTTATTTTCTTCACTGAGAATGCCATCCATTATTTTGACATTTTATTGTGAGTAACAATCTTGATTGCAGCTGCATACCGAAAGGAGTTTTGCCACTTTCCACAAAAAAAAACCCCACCCTATCTTCAAGAATGTCAGAGGCCATTTAAAAGTCATTACTTGAGAAAGTACTTTGAGAATTCTTCCAAAATGAGTTTTTTTTTTTTTAGAGATGTCAGCTCTTGGAAAAAATAAAACAAAACAAGATATCTGTCTAGCCACACTGGAATCACTTTTATACAAGATTTCTCATATGCATATAAGAAATATATTAAGTGATCAAAGCCAGAGGGGCCCCACAAAGAAACACATCTGAACAATTCTCATGGAAAGAAATGTACAGTTATTTCATAAGTAAGATTCATTTGACTTAGAATCAAAGAATCATTGATCATTGTGATCTGGTTTTGTTGGGACAGACTCACAGGCAGCCATGAGCTTCAGATTATTAGCAGTTGACGAGTGTTAGCAACAGCAGATGAGTCAACCAGGACAAGTGACTTGAGTGGGCTCACAGGTGTATCCCATACCATGAGCATCCCACTCAGTATAAAGGAGGAAACTTGCTAAGAAAACAGGAGTTTCTTGCATGAGTTCCTTGTCAGTATTTTCCTGTTCTTGAGGACTGCCTTCGTGAGTATTGTGACTGCTCTGCTTTGGCCTTTGCTTGTTTGTTTTTGTCATTGTGAGGTCATTGGTTGTTTTGTTTTCCCTTTTTTTTTCCCCCTAAAAAAAAAAAAATCCATGAAACCTGAACAACTTCAATAAGATTTTTTTCCTTTAATTTTATTATTTTTCTTCCTTTGTTTTTGCTGTGAGAAAAAGGCATAACTATGTCAATGATGTAAGATGTGGGTGTGTGGAAATGCTATCCAGGGTAGATTCAGTAAATTAGTCAATATATTTTGATCAGTTCTCAGCTGGTAACGAACTAGACCATATTTGTTTTACATTAGGAACAAACACACCATCAGTGTGCAATATATTAATATCCTCTAGCAACAGATTTATTTTGAAGACATTTAGATTTGAACCAGTAACATATTTCTATTTAAATTATATGGAGGAAGCTTTTTGTCAGAACTCCTTAAGCTGTCTGATTAAGAATGTGCTAGATTAATGTAATCTTGTTTGAACTATTGGTATTAATGCAGAAGGGTTTTTTTTAGTAGAAAAAAATGATGTTATCATAGATTACATACTCAAGTTCAAGAGTATGAGAATGAAGTTAGTTTAGAGCCGATATGGGATGTGTTCCACTGTTTTGTCTGTGTGCATGTGTGTGAAGCTTACAATGTTTGGGCTCTATTACTTTACCCAAAACAACTTAAGATATTCCGGAGTGTAAATTTTATATCTGACAAAAACAACTCTTAAACCTTCTGCTGAAGTAGAAAATATCTTCCATTATGAATTTGCATACATACCTTCAGTTTTCTGGGTGGGATAAATGATACTGTTAGTAACGTGAATTGCTCTGTTAAAGACAGTTTAACACACCATTCAGCTCATATTCTAAACTACTTCAAGACTCATCCAGTAAACAGTACAGATTGCTTCTTTATGGCTTGTTTATTGATCATTAAGCTTGACCTCTGTGCTGGTTTGAGGCTAATTGGAATATTTTAATGGAGAAAAGTCTATTATAGGCTGTGAAAAGAATAACAATGCTGATGTCTACTTCACTCATAGGCTTGCTGAGATGAATAAGAACACGAACATAGATAAGACACTCTCTCACGCAGGCTCAGAGAGTCTCGGTGTCTCTAGATTTTTGCCTTCTCTCTGCTGAATATCCTCACTAACCACTTTTCTTCTAACCCCCCTGGCTGATCCTCCAAACTCACCTTGTGTGTAAGGCAAAATCTGGGGTAAGGTATAGGGGTGGTGAGAAGGTGGTTGAGAGCCCCTCCTAGGGGACTCTGATTTCTGAGAGGGGTGTTGTGTTTCTGTATTACCTTTAACTGGCATATTTCTGTAAATATTCCTGTATATTGTGTATATCTCTGCTTGTACATTGTGCTAAACTGTAAATAGAGCTTCAGTCCTTAACTTCCAGCTGACTGAGTTCTAGTCTGAGTCATTTTACAATGTTTTTTGGGGGGTGGGCAACTCCCAAACCGTCACAACCTCTAAGCATGACAGTGAACTATATTAAGGAAAAAGCAAACCAACTGAAATTGAAGAGGTATCAAATATCTTAGTCTATGTGGTTTGAGCCTATGAAAAATTGTGTAATGGTAAGACTGGCTGGAAGCAAGATTTATGGGAGTAGAGTGAGTAGAAAATAATCTGGAATCCTTGAAGATAAGAAGAGATTTCTACTTCATCCTGTGTGTATCAAGAGATTCACTGAATGGAATCGTTATTAATACCTTATCAGCCACTTTCTACTTACAGAAAATGTTGGAGCAGAAGGCAGGAACATGATAACACGGTGGATTACCCTTCACTTCCCTAGAACCTGTTCAGTGCACAGGATAAGCAACAGACACTCAGCTTCAATATTTTGTTTGTCAGTGTGCAGACAAATCTAATGTACTGATTGATACTTGAACCTTGCTCTGAAGACAATATATTTTTTTTATTTATTGATATATTTTATATGATTTAACTGTATTGTATCCCCTCCATTTTATTATTTAAAGCACACAAAAAGTTAATTATTTTGCCCGCCAATTTGGGGTTCATAGTGTAATATTTGTAGCTCAGAATATTTGAAAATGTTGCATTTGACAGACTTTTTTTAAAAATCAAAGTGCTGACATTGATTTAATAAGATCAAATTCTACTAACATAGATTTCACAAGTGAGTGCCTGGCAGTTTTGTAATTTATATTATCAGGTCTTGATTTCCTCTGCCTCAATGATGGGTACCAATTAGACAGGATTTCTGAAAGATAAAATTAAATTTTTTTTTTTTTCCAAATTCATCCATGAACTTTGTCAGAGACAGGTATAAAATCTAACATCTTGGGATAGTAAAAAAATCTCCTAAGGCATGTGATTGTTCTTCTTTCCCCTTAATCTCATTTGATTTTTCATAATTCTTCCAGATCCTGAAGAAGAGAAACCAAGATTATTCCCTCAAAACAGTGATGTGCTATTTATTGAATAGGATGAAAGGTATGAAATGAACCGTATTGTAACTCAGAAATAGATTAATTGAAATATGCAACCTCAGTGGCAGGCTTCTCTAACTTCATATGGCTTTCTGATATTTTCCTTCCATTGATTTTCACATAGTCACCTGAAAAGCTTCTGGAGCTGCAGATGAAAAGTGTGTTAACACTACTCATAATATCCTCAGAGTAGAGGCTGCTGTTTTGACAGAACTTTCTGATTCTCCTTGGTATGGCAAATATTGTTTCCTTGTGTACCAGGTGTTCTATGAGCTGGTTGTAGTGCTTGTCCTTTGTCAGAATAGATCTTTTAACATGTTGGTATAGGCCTATGTATTCTCTCTGCCCTAGGGGTACCGTAAAAATCTTTCATGACAAAAGATTATTGTGCATCATCAGACTGGATCTTGCGGTTCTAATTTCAGTTCTAATAGTTACACTGTCTTAAAATATCACTTGATATCAATATTCTTCTTGTTTATTTGACACAACTTTCAATTTGGTTCATAATATTTTTCTGGTAATAGGGAGAGTAACAAATGCTGAACTTCTTCAACCAAATACTTGTATGCATATCATCCAGTATTCAAGGCATCTGAATATTTTACTTGCACGACTCTGAAACAAATTCACCATGTATGGCAATAATAATTCAGCATACATAGTTTCTGGAGAAGTACAATCACAGCATTGTGTCAGTTGCAAAAGACCTCCAAGATCATCAAGTCCTACTGTCAGCATAACACCATGGTCATTAAACTATGCCCAGTAGCGCCATATCTACATGTTTTTTGAATGCCTCCAGGGATGGGCACCTCATTGTCTCTCTGGGCAGCCTGTTTCTTTGCCTAACCGATCCTTCAGTGCTGTACTTTTCCCTCATATCCAATCTAAACATACTTTGGTGCAATTTCAGGCCACTTCTCTCATTCTGTAAATTTATACTAGGGGGAAGAGACCAACACCCACCTTGATACAGTATTCTTTCAGGTAGTTGTAGACTGCAGCCTTCTCTTCTCCAGACTAAACAATCCCAGTTTTCTGAGCTGCTCCTCACAAGACTTGTTCTCCAGACCCTTCACCAACTTTGTCCTTCTTTGGACACATTCCAGCAACTCAATGCCCTTCTTGTACTGACAGACCCAAAACCCAGTATTTGAGATGTGGTTTCACCAGTGCAGAGTAGAAGGATGTGAATACTTCTCCACTCCTGCTGACCATACTACTCCTGATACAGGGTAAGATGCTGTTTGCCTTCTTGGCTACTTGAGCACACTATTACATGTCATTCAATTGACTGTGCACCAGTGTCCCCATGTCCTTTTCTGCTGGACAGGTTTCCAGCCACTGTCCTCAAGCCTGTGGCATTGCATGAGTTTGTTGTGATCCATATGCAGGACTAAGCACTTGGCCTTGTTGAACCTCATACAACTGACCTTGGCCCATCAATCCAACCTTCAGGTCTCTCTGCAGAGCATCTGTAACTTCAATGCCTCCCACAAAATTTGGTGTCATCTGCATGACATTTCACCATTTCTATAGCAAATGGGTTAAACAAAACAGCGACTGCCTCTGGTGGTATAAAATCCTTGTCAAGTGAGTTAATTTTCTTACCTTGTTCACATTTAATGCTAGATAAGAACAACAGCAATGCTCTGAGTGTCTTTTAGTCATTTTTTTCAATATGTCAAATAAAGATTTGCAGACTCTGATATAATGACAAAGGGGTCATTAATGCTTTAAATAAAATATAATCTGTCATATTTGTTTTTCTAAGTTCAGCTTTGGTCTTTGCCTTCCTGTTGCTATAAGCTCTGACACAGTTCTTCATTTTCACATCATTTTTCATTTTGTTACTCAGATTTAAATTTAAAAAAAAAAAAGTAGTTCACTGACTTATTGATCTGTTCACCAAATAGTTCAAAATTAAGTCATTATCAATATCTTTTGTACTTTAGATTTGCCTCAATTCCACTTTATCAGTCTGGTTGCTGAAGAGATTTGCTTTTAGGAGGTGTGAAAAGAATTGGAATTGTAAGCATGCTATGATTCTCTATGCTTTTTAAATGACTTCTTATTTAAACATTTAAGATTTTCTCCCCTCCATGATAGTTGCCTTTGAGGAAGTTGTTGTTGTAGAACTGATTTAGTATCAAAGCCCTCCTAGGGCTTAGTAACATACTGCTGCTGTACAACTGTTCAGCACCTCTGTATCAACGCTTCCTATTTCCCTTTCATGTTCACAACTGTTACAAAGATCTCCTCCCTGTTGTTATTCATAGTCTTCTGGGAAGATAAGGCAAATGTAAAAACAATTACTTTGAGGAAATTAAATCTTTTATTTTGTTTTCCTAAAGGAAAACCAAATTTGCTCTTTTAGTGTTTCTCCATGATTCCCCTCTGGGGTCCGTTTTCCCTACTAACCTTAAGAGACGATCAACTTGTGCGCTGACAACCCAAAATGCTGGAAGGAGAGGAATGTTTTTCTTGTGCCACAGTTCTTGGAAGTTAACTAGATTGTCTGTGTTTAAAAGCAAGTAATCCAGTTTCCTTCCAGCTTGTGCAAGGAATCTATCTCATAAATCGCAATATTTTGGCATACTTTTCTCTACTGCTTTTAACAATCCATTGTGAGGCAGTATGTCGTTTCCTACACAGTACTTTCTGAGAGGTTTGAACAGTGGAGACAGCTTATAGTACTTATTATATTCATGAATTATACCTTCAGCTGTACCTAGGAAACTAGATGCTTCTTTAATTAAAGTTTCTGCCAGGCTCAGAATCAAGATTTGATTTGTGACTAGTGCACATCCTAGATGAAAATCCATCCTATAATGCAATTGATTGTACTGAGATGGGTTGTTTTCAATCTGTCCTTTAGTTTCTATAAGTAATTAGCTACCCATTGGTCCAAAAAGAGTAGCTTTACTTACATGGAATATTCCAGAATTAACCAAGTCCCTACTCCAACTGTTTCAGTGTAGATACTTGAATCTGAGCTACCGGCTGTTCTTGCTTTGATTTGAAATGGAGCAATTGGAGAACTTGGATTAACTAGAGAGTTTTCCCCAGAATATTATGGTGGTGTTTCCTTTTAATTTTGCAATAGGAAGAGGTATTGAAATAGAAATTCTGCACACCACAAAAGTTTAATTATACTAAAAAGTGTAATTTTTTTCCCCCCTTCATTTCATTTGCCTTGAGTAACTACTCCTACAGTTAAATGCAACTAGTGGTTGATTACATTTTTAGGAAAT
Source organism: Eubucco bourcierii (assembly GCA_013396675.1). Classification (NCBI taxonomy): domain Eukaryota; kingdom Metazoa; phylum Chordata; class Aves; order Piciformes; family Ramphastidae; genus Eubucco; species Eubucco bourcierii. The sequence continues at coordinate 71,631 of VWZE01000355.1, read as the reverse complement.
CTCTCACCACTTGGGAAATATTTTTGGGTTTATTTGATGTGAGAGATAGTAAAATATAGATGCAGGGGAAAGATTAAATTCTAACAGGTATTTTTAAAGGAAAGGTTTGTTTGCAGACCTGTTGAGTCCTTGGGCTTCCTGTCTACTTTGTATTTCTTAGACCCAAGTAATGTTTTGTACCTTATGTAGTAAACGGAACACGCTTTTCAAACTCAGTGCTGTTCTAGGATTTTAACCACTGATCAGTTATGATAGATTTATTTATTTAAATCTTTTTTTGGACTGTAGATGGTTTAGGTATAGATGTAGAACTTTATGTTAAAGATGTATCATTCTAAACTAGCTGATAATATAGAAATTGGTTTTATTATCATTCTGTTATAAAAATTATGCCCAGACTTAGTCAAAATATAGATAGTGCAGTGGTAAAAACATTAAAAATATGTTATCCCATGGAAATTATTACATGTCAGAAAATTTGTTGTTATACTTGGAAATGAAATGGTATTGTAGTTACAAAGCAGTAGAAAGTTTGTCTTGGAATCCAGTACCAGTGCTACAAACAATTAACAAGCGCACTTCTTATTCCTGTAATTACTTTCTTGTATCTTGTGTGTTTACCCATATTTCATCCATGTGAAACTTCTTGGGAAACTATATCCAAGCAGAAGGGAATTTTAGATGTGCTTGTATATGGGTGTTGGAGGGGAATGAGGAGGAGAGACCAGAAAAGAGGGGACTAGGGAATGCTGAAGGATCTCACTCATTTTTGCATTAAGTACTGCACCAGACATTGTAAATAGCTACTGTGTCTGCAAATAACTTACTGGATGGCCCCTTGAAATCCATTGTCCTTTGCAGCTTTGCTTTGTAAACTCCTATCATTTGTCAGGAACAACTATCATAACAGGGCTATAAGCGGAGATGGTCCATGAAGCAAATGCTGCTATTGTGTGTAGTTGTGAAATTTAGCTCAGGTTGGTCCTGTCCAATCAGCATAGCATCCTTTCAGGATAAAAAAACATAGTGTTATAAGGAAGGATTTCTTGAGAAAGCATTGGCAAAATAATTACAAAACAAAATGAATGGAGGAAAGGGGGAAATTGAGACCATATAGGAACTGCTGAAAAACTGAGAGGAATGTACTTGGGGAAGAATTGCCATCTATAGTGCTTAGGTTATAGTGGAATACTCATCTGGTATACTAAAGGGGAAATTTTTAGCAATTTTTGATGCAGAAAAGGAAAATTTTGAAGATTGCTTCTCAATTAACTATGTTCTAGAACTTTGTTTATTTAGGATTCACCTTTGAAAAGACTCACTCCCTAGATTATGTACAGGGATGTTCTCTTGATGTTTTCATGGATTAGAAGAGTCTATAACTTTTTAGATTTTTTTTCACCTAAGGTGTGATTTTGAGACAATGTTTTATCTGACTTGGTTTTTGTCCTGATTCAGGAGATTTTTAGCATGTCGAGTTTCAGTTCTACTCAAAAACCATTAACATATTAATTCAGGTCCTTTCTTGTAGCAAGGTAAAGTGTATATTTCTCATTTTCATATTGGTCATGTCTCTCATTTCTTCTTTGTAGATTGAGTCTTCACTACCCAATGTGCAGTGGCAGAAGGCTTGGCAGGGGAGGGGGAGATAGTGTTCATCTTGCAGAAGTTCACAAACACATATAGCGAAATCTGTTTTCTGAAGGTGTACATTGTAAGTTATCCATGAATTAGTTGTTTTAAGAGAAATGAGAGATTTTTGGATGACTGGCATAAGGCCAGTTTCCTAGAGGATCCACGAGAGGTGACAGTTCTTGAATTCATCTGAGAAGACTTGGGAAGAAGTTTACAGTGACATAATCACAAGGAGTATTTTGACAGGAGTCCTATTTTCACCCAAACTCTTTAAAGCCACATGATCTTTCATATAAGCTGGAGGTAGTAGGTAAGCCCTGCTGCTTTCATTAAAATGAAGAAAATGTCATCAGCTAAAAGTTGCATTTTGTGGGAAAAGTAGAGTACAGGAGAAAGAATTGAAGAGATAAATCTAGCATATGGGGGGTTTGTCACCTAATGGCCAGAACTAGTGCTCAACAGCTGGCAGTCACTACTGGAGAAAGGAAGTAAATCACAGAAGATGGTAGAAGGTACTACATTTGCAGTTATTTATAACCTTAGAAAATGGAAAACCTAAGAACTTGGCCAGAAACTTTGATGTATATCATAAGTTTTTAGTGTGATATGCCTCACCTCTGAAATAAATGCTTACCAGCTGATATTCTAGGAAAAAAATAGTACTGGTAGGAAAAGTATTTGCAACCTTTCTGTGCCTAGGCTCTTAGTAAACTCTAGTAATATGCAAAATTTCTGTTGCTGATGTGCATTGATTCATATTTCATTGCTATACCACAGGATTTTTGTACTCTCTGTAATAAAACTGAGTATTAAACTGAAAATTTTGATACTTGCTCTACTAGCTATCAAATATTTCATTTAAGTACTATTCAAAAGTTTTATGTTTTCTATTACTTGTGAAGGTACAAGTGTTATACTTAATAAGCAGTGTCAGTACTTTTTAAAAATAGATTCAAGCATATCTTTGTGTGCACAAGGGACTACTAGTTTTAAAGCACAGTAGTTCAATAGAATTAAAAGTTTCTTTAAAACCTTCTGTGCTTCTGTGTCACCTACAACCTGCCTATTGTCTCCTGTGGAGTGCTTAGTAGGGAAGAAAATTTTGTCTTGAACTCTTTCTTGCAAATCCCTTTGGTTTTCTGATTACACTCTCTCTGTGCAGGTTAGAATTCATATTGATATCTATCACAAAGCAGAGCATTTTATAAACCTGGAAATGCTTACAAGTTGAATTTCTGACTCAAATTTTTCACCATGAATTTTGAGTGATTCAAAAACTAGAGATGTTGTTCTCTATTGGCTTTCAGTTTTCAGTATGGTCTTACTGACATCTGATACTCCCGATCTGGTAAGCACAGGTTCTATTTTCCTTTGCCAGGAGAGAAGATTCATTCTGACTGCCATCCTCTTTGACCAGTTCAGCTCTGCAGGGTTGGAAGCTGAGAACATAATTTATGTAAGCAGACTTTTCTAATTGACTTTTAGAGCTCTGCAGTGGTAAGGATAACAGTATGAGATGATTGTCATTAATAGTAATAAATCATCTTTCAGAAAAGATGGCTACAATTTAAACCATCTGCATTTCTTACTTTGTGCGAGAGAAACCAAACCCTAAAGTAAATAGGACACATGCTCCTGTATCCGTAACAGGATCTAAGGAATCCCACAGGGAGAAAGGAATCTGACGTTAAACCAGAGGTGCAACTGAGCTCCTCTTAAATAGTACTGCTTTGCAATGCTTGCAAGTCTTAATGAGCTGTCAGAGGCTGGAGAGAGAAAGGTTATGTTAGGAAATAATCCATCTTTCACAATGAAGATATCAAGAAAAACACAAATTTTGTTGAAAGTAATCTTTTATTGTGAGATGAAAATAATGGTTCTAGCTTTGACTTCATAGAATGGTAAGGTTGGAAGGGACCTCAAGGATCATCTAGTTCCAAACCCCTGCCATAGGCAGGGACACTTCCCATTAGTACAGGTTACTTAAGGTCTTGTCCAACCTGGCCTTGAACACCTCCAGGGAGGGAGCAGCCACAACCTCCCTGGGCAACCTGTTCCAGTGCCTCACCACCCTCACTGGAAAGAACTTCCTCCTGACATCCAGTCTAAATCTTCCCTCTGCCAGTTTAAACCCATTGCCCCTAGACCTGTCATTGCAAGACCTTGTAAATAGTCCCTCCCCAGCTTTTCTGTAGGCCCAACAGGACTTAGGCCCTTCCTGTAGGCCCCAGACTTGCCAACGTTTATGGAAGATATTTGTTATTGGGTTTAGGACAAAGAGGACACGCGTCACACTGCAAAGGCTATGTGGTTCTTTCCTAAATTATCTACTGTTAATCTGTAATTTTCTTTGAAAAGAACTATCTAGAAATTAAAATTAAATTCTACTGAATGTTTATGAACTGTTTCTAAAGATGTCTTAGTCAGACATAGGGAAAAAACCCAAACACCAACAAACAACTACTCAAAAAATCCTCCAACCCAAACAAATGAAAAACTGCACAGCAGATTTTTGTAAAGTCCTTAAACATAAGTGCTTGGTAACTGAATTCCCTTATTCTTTTGTCAGACAGATACTCTCTTTTGTGATGCAACAAATAAATTTAGCCTAAAAAAGAGCTTTCAGAGAAGCCAAATAGACTATCATAATATAAACAGGTACTGTTGGTGGGAGATAAGGCTGAAGAAAGATGTGACTTCTTGTAAGTGACGCCTTGTTGTTAGTTACTGGAGTTGTCACCTTTGCAGATAGTACTAATGATGAGGTTGCTTGTACTTTGCATCTAAGTGGAGTGCACTGTCCTGTGTCTAGCAGAGGTACCTCTAGTAGTTTAAAGCATTGAATTTATGACAGCAGGATATTCTGTCATGGTTAATTTTCCTCACTGAGAAACAGACAGATTAATCTGAACTCAGTACTGTGCTGCCACATGCTGCCAAATAAGGCATCCCTGGAGACTCTACAGGACACTGTGCAATGCTGTAATCTCGTTCATTCTCTTCATTATTCTTGGGTTGAATGACTTGCCTTGCCACAAACTGTTAGATTCGAGGAAAGCATGCCATTGTTACTCTGAGAGTACAAAATCCCTCTCTAAGTAAAATGCTACAAAGAAGGAAAGGAAGGAGAAAAGTCAAGGTAGAAAGAGGACTGGCATGTGTGCCTGTTTAGAGTATATGTTTTTTAAAAAAAATGTCTATAGAATCCCACTCTCACCTGTCAGGTCTGTTGCAAACAGTTGCCTTCTCCATTCTAACTCACTTAGGAAAATCAGATGGATCATCAATGTTAATACAGCGTTGGCAGAAATCTTAGCACAGTAAAAGGCAGACCATCACTTTCCTTATTTCCTGCCATTGTAGTCAGTTAGTTGTTCACTTTCAGAAAAAAACATGCTTCTCTCCATAGCAACCAGAAAAAGAAGTGATTTGACTGAAAATTTATATGTATTTTAAAAATGCATCTATTCTTTCTTTCTTCTCAGACAAGGATTTATGTCTATTGAATCTATTTAGTTCTGATGTTTTTTCTATAACCATGATGTTAATTTGAGCCAAAGAAACATGCACAGTAAATTTTGAAGTTAGTAAAAATTGTGGATTTTTTTTTTGTGTTTCCCTTCCCCACTGGGAATTAACCAGTTCCTTTTGTGTTGTTTTTTTGACCAAGACATCTGGAAAAGTCTCAACTGCTACAATGGCTGACTATGATGTCATTTAGTCCCACCAAATGGTTATTGTGATGCATGCATGTATACATGTGAAAATATTACTGAAACACTCCATTTATGACTTAGATTTTCTTGTTATAAATAAAAGTGGAAGTCAGGGCAAAACTGTTTCTTCAGCTAAAGGAAATTTTAGTTGAAAAAGCAATAATAGAGAAGGTTTTTATTGCAGGATGCTATGTTTTGGTCATTGCTTTTAACATTGCCTAGGTTTATTCGGGCATTGTCAAGCTTGTCACAATTACATATATTAATTTTTTTTTTTTTTTTGTCCATTAATGTTAGTCTGCAAATTTGTTACCTGGAGTAACAACTAGAGTACAGTTAGACTCTTGTTACTGTTTTTAGTGCCATTTTTAAGATCTTTCATGGTAATTTTGCAAAATTTAGAATAGCAGTAGCATATGAAGGTTGGCCAAAGCTCTACATTTACTTAAAATATATTGTAGTCCTTTTCAGCGCAAACATTAACTACTTGACCAAGGAAAACATATATATGTGAGAATAGTTTGCTGGCTCTCTTCCTAGAATCCCATTTCCTCTTTCTGCTCTTGATGACGTTTTTTGATCTACATTCTGAATTCCATATCTTGAAATTAATTCTATACCTGGATACATAACATATTTGGACACATTTTTAATTTTTTAAAAGCACTGCATATACATCAATACGAAAAAAAAAAATGTAGCTAAGGCAAAATGTTATTGGAGCAGAAACCAGTGTTACCATTTCTGCATGAAATTGCACCTATTGCTAATTAGTGGAGTACTGTTAAGCAAAATCTAGGAAAACACTTGTTTACTTGTTGTTTTATATGTAGTCTCTGTCCTCTGAAAACATGTTATTCTTTTACTTTCTTTGTAGTGAGAACAACAGTTCCAAACCAGAAAGTCTTGATGGTTTTGAGTTATGCTTTTTTTTAAGGCAATTTTGATATGTGTATTGAGAAAAGAATAGAAATTGTCACAGAGTATTTTCCTTATATTATGGCATAAATGGAGTCTGATTTTTTTGTTTTGTTGGGCTTTTTTTTTTTTTTTTATGGATAAAATATAATTGGAATTTACATAATTTAAAAAGATGTATATAGGAAATGCAAAATATAGCAACCAACTTCACTCAGAAATCTTAGGTAGAGGAGGTGAATTTTTTTTTTTTGGTGAACTAAACAAAAAATGTTGTTCTCTTCCAAACTGTTAAATGTCATGCGAGAGATAAAGGAAAGCAGCTATGCAACCTGGGCTAGCCAAATGTAAAGACGTTAGTGAACACAGTCTAGGGGGGAAAAAACACCACCATACAGAGACCAACAATAAAAACAAACAAATGCACCCTCTGCCCCCTTAAACTTTTTTTTTAATTTATTTTTTTCTCAATATGTGTTGTCTTATTATTTCCACTGCACCAACAACTATATGAAAGTACAATATCTGATATGCATATTTTCTAGATTGTTTCTTTTTTACTTCTTGTGAAAACTCTTACCCTTCTTTGTGAGTGCTAATAGCAGGTGAGCAAAGCTGGAATGAATTCCTCCTGGGGAAAAGAAAAATATAAGGCAATAGCCCTTGGAAAGCCTTAAAATAAGATAATCCTGACTTTTTCAATCTATTAGCTACAGTGTACACCCATTTATATTATCATGGTAATTAGACCCAAATACAGGAAGAGTCTGATCTTCTTTTGCAATATCTGAGAGACTTCACTGATGTCATGAATTTAAAGGTGACCAGAGACTACTCTTGCTGCTAGGAAAATTGAGTCATCATTCTGTGCATCATGTGAAATGATCTTTTATGCTCTGTCACCCATGCTGCTGCTTCTGAAAGCAGTTTTATAATAATGGGTGTTTCCTTCAAGGTCTACCAAAAGTTACTCACTTTTCAAACTCAGAGTTTTCTGAATTCCATGAATGAAATTAAACTACAGTGGACAGTATTGCTCTTAAAGTCTGCTTTTAAGGTGTATTTTCGATTGGAATATCCAGCACTTGTCAACCTCTTAGGCAGCAAGTGTTGCAAGATCCATTTTCTTTTGTGTGCACTGGACAGCTTTTAATTATCTAGCTCACTACTATCTGTCTTTGCTGCTATCTTTCTGGTTGTCACAGTTTGAGAGTGTAGAGATTTCTGGTTCATTTCATTGATTTTTTTTTTTTTTTTTAATCACTGTGTTCAGTGAATGAAGCACTTTCTAAAGAATATTAGTTGCTGAAAGACTGTTTTGCACCCACATGAAAAGCCATCTTTCAATGGTATGAATCTAATGTAATTTCAAAAAAATTATTTTTAATTTCATCTCTGATAACTCCCTCTGAGAGATGATTAGAAGGAAATGACTGAGTGCACTAGATTTTTATAATTTTTTTTTTTTAAGGTAACCTTCAATGCATGTCACATTAGTGCCCTAGTTAATCCACTTCGAACTAAGAGCGAGCTCGCTTCACAGAATAAGGTTAGAGCATTAAAAATGTCACCTCATAAAACCTTGGAACCTTCCTTCCAAGAAGCGGATCCTGAAAACTGATGTAAAAAACTGGAGAATTACCAAGTAAAGCTCCTGAGCCAGAGGCACAATAATGAGAAAAGAATCAAACAAAATAGTTATTGTTTTTTTTTTTTTTTAAAAAAAGTCTATGCAAGAGCCAATGATCTGAGGGGAAAAAAAAACAACCCAAAAAACATTCAGCTCAGAAGCTTGGGTCTTCCCTAACAATGCACTAAATTAAGACCTTCTTCACTAAAAATATACAAACATTTGGAAAAATACTATTGAATTATTGTATTGTTACAAATACCTATGGTTTTATTCCTTAACAGTAATGTAAGTTATGCATAAACAGGTCATGATTTTGTCAGGAAAAGATAGCAGATCATTAATAGGACAGTAAGTCCACCTTGTAAAGGGCACTTCAGCTGTTTCTGGTACTACTTGAACTCCAGATAACATTGCTGCAGGAGCTGTTGTAAGGTTTATGCTTAATGCTATATCTGTTACTAGGAGATGATGGTAGTCAAAGCAATTCTGCTGCTTAACCAGCCAGAAGAACATTTTTCTATCCCCTCAGCTATATATTTTATGTATCATCTGATGAAGAGGTTTTAAAGTTGTCTTGCAATTTATATATGTACATCTATGAATTGTAGCTTCTGAAAGTATGGAATCATAATGCCATGCTGGGGACTTAACCCAGTTATTTTTGTTGATGATACTGTGGTGGGTTTTTTTTCCCCCCCACTCTGGTTCTATCTGTAATATTTTCTTTTCCTTTCAGATATAACTTTCAAACTTGTTAAAAAAGAGTAACTGTCGCTTATTTTACTTTCCTGTTCACAAGTGGCTGGATTAGTTGTACCTTGTATTAAAATAATCAACTTATGGGTGAAGTAACTGTGCTGGTTTGAGGTTAATTGGAATATTTTAATAGAGAAAATTACACTATAGGCTGTGAAAGGGAAACATCATGATGTCTATTTCACTCATGCTTGCTGAAAAAATTGTTTGGGAACAATAACCAAAACATTAGATAAGTCAGTCTCGGTCTGTCGCTTGCTAGAACAGCTTCTGGGGCAGTCTAGCAGCTTTATGGCTCTGGCTCCTCTGCTGATTAATCCTCACTAACCACTTTTCTTCTAACCCCTCTGGCCGATACTCCTAATTTACCTTGTGCGTAAGGCAAACCTTGGGGTAAGGTACAGGGGTGGGGAGAAGGTCGAAGGATGGTTGGGAGCCCCTCCTGGGGTCTCTGATTTCTGGGAGGGGAGTTGTGTTTCTGTATTACCTTTAACTTGTATATTTCTGTAACTATTCCTGTATATAGTGTATATATCTGCTTGTACATTGTGCTGAGCTATAAATAGAGCTTCAGTCCTTAACTTCCAGCTGCCTGAGTTCTAGTCTGGGTCATTTTGCAAAGTGTGGGGAACTCCCAAACTGTCACAGTAACCCAAACAATAGTGTTAGTATGTAAACTAGGATTGCTTTTCATCTAATTTTTTTTCCTAAGGTGTGCATAACATAGTATGAAATTCCTCTTAATTATTCAGTTTTGAATATTGGTTACCCTAAATGCTAATAATGTACATTACTACTGTATCTATCAGACAATACATTTTTTTTTGACAAACAGTTGTTAAATTGTGGGAATACCTGCATATATGAAGAAAAAAGCATTTGCATGCAAACTCTGTGAGTTTGCTTAGATAAAAGTTTTATTGATGTCAGAATAAGGTCTTCAAATTTTTGAGGAAAATGCAAAATATTGAAATTTGCAGTGCATATGTCAACCCATTTTTCCTGTAGGGGTTTCTAGAAGTCAGACCTCAAGAGACATGGGTGAAATCATGATTCATTGAGAACCTCATGAAAATATTTTCTTAAATTCAGTGAGGACAAATTTTTAGATTTTCAAGCAAACAGCAAAAACTGTAAAATCCTGAGCTGCTAAAGCATTTTGTGAGAACTGGTTCCTTAACTCCGTTACTTTTATTATTAATATTGATGAATTTTTATTTTTTTAAAATCCGAGAATCAAGTTTCTTGTATTAAATAAAGATTAGACCAAGTTATTTTGGGGGAGGGGGGAGAAAGACTGGAAGATGTTAATGTAGTGACTACTGCAACGCCTCAATATAGAGTAAGAGTTTTGATTAAATCTAGATGAAAAAGTGACTACACTTTTTTAGTCTTCATTGCTTCAGGTGAGACACTAAAAAGCAGTATTTGCTGTAATATTGACTTCTGCTTTGCGCAGTCTTATGTGACATTAACATATTTGTGAGGATAGCTTTGTAATCATATTAATGATAGCCACAATTAAAGTAAAACTTTAAAATAATTCTGACATCAAAGCATGTGCTCTGCAAGATAGTTGCTATTGACAGTTACTATAACACTGAACCCCATGATAGCAAACGCATGTAGTAACTGTTTCAGTAATTATCAAAAAGACCTAAAGTGAGTCTTCAATTACTAAATATGTCAGTGAACCAGTGAAAAAGGAATGGAAAAAGAAACTAAGGAGATGCCAATTTTGTGAGGTGTTACTGTCTCCTAAAAGAAATAGAAAATAATCCCAAGATTCAGAAGCTAACCCTTAAATTCTTAAATGTGGTGGTGGGTTTTTTTTTTCCCCCCTGTTTGTTTGTCTTGGGTTTAGTTTTGTTTTTCCCCTACTAGCTCAATGAGATGTAGAATCAAAACATCGTATCTTCTCAAATGAATTAGCAAAGATTTCTCAGAGTTTTCAGGCACTGTGAACCTGATCTCAGCAAGGACTAATGGTCTGGAAGTTAGCTTTCAATCTTAGTAACTCTCTCCTCCAATGTAGTGTTTCTGGAATTAATATCTTAATAGTCAAATTAGAAAAAATATAAAATTTATGGGTTGCCCAGGGAGGTCGTGGATGATCCCTCCTTGGAGGTGTTCAAGGCCAGATTGGATGAGGCCTTGAGTAACCTGTACTAGTGGGAGGTGTCCCTGCCTATGGCAGGGGGTTGGAACTAGATGATTCTTGAGGTCCCTTCCAACCTTACCATTCTATGATAACAAATCAGAGATGAATGTTTACTGGTATAATTGTAATGTTGAGTATTTCAGTTCTTTCTATTTCCCTAAACAATTCACTGAAACAATTTGAATATCAAATATGCTACAAGCATTCTGTCTTTCGTGTAACATCAGAAATCTGTCGTAATGTAGAATCTCGGTTCCCCTGACACAGGTCGCAGCCCTTTTCTGAAAGGATTCCCTCTCTGAATTTGCAGTCTCTTTTAGAGATGGACTGGTTGTTACACAACTGATGCTGTTACTGCACAGTCCCATTTTAGTGATCTGTAATAGCCATCTGTGCACTTTCAAAATCCTACTACACAAAACCCAAGAATTTTTACAGTCCAGAGGAGTATACTTATGTCTTGGGGTGGATCTAAGATAAGTGTTTAATGGAAACATAACATTACACTATTAGGGGAATACGGACTTCAGAAGAACTGTTTCCAGTTCCACTGTTTTAATATGAAAAAGGAACCAGCCTAAGTATTTTTGACCAATATGCTTGGAAACAGTATGGTAAATTCTTACATTATAGTGGTTTTCTAAGGCTCTTTGAAGAAGATTTTATGATTTCACATGGTCTACAATTTAGGAAATTCAATAGGATAGTTAATTGTATCTTTAAAAATACACGATTTATATGAGCAGGAAGGTTTGATTCTGCCTGTTTAGACACCTGTGTTTGAATGGAGAGTGTGACACATAATTGGTAAGTATCTGCTTTGTGCATAATTGATAAGTATCTGGTTTCCTTTCATGCAAGATGAGTAAGCAGTGAAAACAGACTGCGCTTGTTCTTTTGGGCTATATAATAATTATTTTTTCCCATCTTCTTTTTTTTTTTTTTCTAAAGTAGAATCAATTGTAACTTGAAAAATAAAATTGTATTTTCTTCACCATCCTATCAAACATTGAGTGTTTTGCCCATAGGTGAAGGCTGCAGCTGTACACACAACAAATTGCTGTTTTTTTTATTCTGTATGTTGGAATGTGCTGTTAAAATGGTATAAAACAGGTAGAAATGCTTGTGACCTGTCACAACCTAAATATTTGGTATGGAGGACTGTAGTGTGGTCTTGGTACCCGTTCTTTCAGATACTGAAGACTGAAATATCCTCTGCAGATTTAATTTCAATCGCTACTGAGTTCCAGTTAGACCTAATTTCTGGTATACTTTGACACCAAAATGTGCTTTTGTTGCTTAGATCAAGGATGTATCTAAGCCTACACATACACTGAAAGCAGCCAAAGCCATTAAAATGGTTTTCAGAAGATTTTTCTGCAATGGATGGTGATAACAAGCTTTGTGTTATCAGGTTCCTGCAGGGGAAGGCAATAAAAGGAAAGGGAAATTATCCTTGCCCTTTTCCAGTTTTCTTTTTCTATTACTCTCTGAGTCTCCCAGCACAATAGCAGTTTCTGCAGAGTGAGAACAGGATAATGGAAAATATGAGGTGTTTCAGTTTCTTCTGCCTTTGTTCACAAAGGAAGAAGTACAGCAAATATGTTACTAATCTGCCAAAACCTTGAGTTTCAGGGTACTCTCTTTATGTTCAGAACAGCAAAACTTCTTACTCAAAGTAAACAACACAACTTAATACTAGTTGAATCCCAGAAATTTATTGATTCAGAAAAGATGATTGCTATATCTGAGATATTTGGTGAATCCTTTTTACTATACTTGACATGTAATTTTTGCATAGAATCATAGAATGGTTTAGGTTGGAAGGGACCTCAAAGGTCATCTAGTTCCACCCCCCCGCCATAGGCAGGGACACCTTCCCCTAGAACAGGTCACTCAAGGCCTCATCCAACCTGGCCTTTAACACCTCCAGGGAGGTTGTGGAACACAGAACCACAGAATGTGATCTGTGATCTTCATAGAATGGTAAGGTTGGAAGGGACCTCAAGGATCATCTAGTTCCAAACCCCTGCTATAGGCAGGGACACCTCCCCTTAGTACAGGTTACTCAAGGCCTCATCCAATCTGGCCTTGAACACCTCCAGGGAGGGAGCATCCACATTCTGTGCTCCATGGCCTCCCTGGGCAACCTGTGTCTCACCACCCTTACTGTAAAGAACTTCTTCCTAATATCCAGCTTCAATCTCCTCTCTTCCAGCTTAAACCCATTATGCCTCATCCTGTCATTACAAGACCTTGTAAATAGTCCATCCTCAGTCCTCTTGTAGGCCCCCTTCAGATACTGGAAGGCTACTACTAGGTCTCTTTGAAACCTTCTCATCTTCACTGTTTTTTCACATAGTATTGTACACAGAACTTGTTGTTGCTGTGCACGTGATACTGTGACAATAATTTTTGTATGTGTTTGCTCCAGGGGCTGGATTATACACCAAACATCTATGTCATGGAAGTGACAGCATGGTTGCTAACACTCATATTTGTTTCTGTTCTCAGAATTGAAACAAAGCTAAACTCTTAACATCATCTTATTTTGTTACATGACTGTAAAAGTTAGATGACATTTTGTTTGGTTTTTCTTTTTATATCGCCATGTGCAGAAAATACTGTTTTCTGAGTGTAGAGGATGCAATCTGTAGGAGACAACTGTCTGCAAATAAAAGAAATCCTAAACAAAGGAATGACAATGAACCTCGAAATAGTGTTCAGAGATGCAATTATATGGTGTACAGCAGGACACTACAGGAGAAGTTACTTAGCAAGTTTCTACAAAACTGTAAATTTACAAACCAAAAAACCCAAATAGATGCTGCTTTCATAACAGGTTACATAGACCACATAGCCATAAACTGTATTAGAAAATCAGGTTAGGACAATCTTCAAAGGTGTCTGAAGAGTCTGATTGCTTATGGAAATTTTGAACCTACCATTAATCCTGTCAGAATCTCAGGTAATGCAAAGCTCTAAAAGCCAGTCACAGTAATGCTTTTAGAGATATCAACTGTCTTGTAACAACACAAAGTATTGTTTATATAATTTAGTCAGTTGTTAGGAAATGTCATTTATCTTTAATACCTTTAAAACTTCATCATGTTTAAGCATTGCAATGGGGTTTGAATAATATTCAAATACCAAACTGAAATTACTACTTAACCATAAAATATTTGTTGTGGCTGCCATGATATTATTTCAGTACCAAGTCTGAAAGTACCTTGCCTGTACTAGTCTGCTTGATAGTAGACCTACATGTATTTACAAGGTTTGTTGCTAGTAAGCAGCTGTCAACCAACAAACATAAAGTGAAAGCATTAAACCCCACTGATTTTTCAAGAAATTCTGATTTTTAAATTTTGTTGCTGAAAAGATAAAATACATAAAGTGGAATTTAACTAGTTGAAAATTATTTGATCATTTATTAGGGATGCACATCTTCATTCAGATTTCTGTATCATGAGATTTATGATTCGTAGCTTCAGGAAAAAGAAAAATTAAATCACACTGTTTTCAGAACACTTTGGCTTTACTGATCAGATATTGTCAGCCTTATTTGCAGGTAGCATTCTATTTGATTTATTAAATGATTCTACAAACGTTTTAAGGTACAATAAAATCATAGAGCATAACTCTATAGCGACCTTCATCTGAAATGTGCATATACAATTGCTCAGTTCATAGAAGTATAGACATTGGTTTGCATTTATTTGGAAATACAACAATTAAAATTAGTACTGTCTGTTAAATAAAAAAAAAAAACAAACTTAGCTGGCTTTAGAGACATTATGATGTAATAGAATAATTTGATGAAGCCTGTGTTTTCCCTATTTGAAAAGTGTGAATTGATCTTAGAAATAGTAACTTATAGTGCAGTTTTATTTCAAACAAACCTTGCAATATGGGGAAATGCTAAACACTTTTTGGAACACTTTTACTCTTGATGGAATCTGGGGATAGTCAATGAAACAAAATAATTTGTCTTGCTTAAATTTTATTTTAATATCTACTCTCTACAGCAGAAAGTAGAGCACTGGCTAATAAAGTCAAGCAACAATAAACTGTAAAGAAAAAGATAGAAATGGTAAAATAATTGCTTACTAGAAGTATTTTCTGTGTGGACCCAGACACTGAAGTAATTATAGGGAAGGTAAATTCTGTGAAGCAAAGAATCATCTTATGCACTCTGGTGTTGCAGAATTGTATAATTCAAGCCTCTCATTCTCTCTTCATAATCTTGTTATCTTTACATGCTTATCTTTTTCTTTTAATTCATTCTATTTGGGTTATTGCATAGTGACAAGAAATAGACAACAAACAATATAAAAATAGGCTCATTATATTTTGTTTCCACTTTTGCATATTTACGGCCTTCTAGTGTCTGACTCTTTGCCAGAAGTAAATTTGCTGCTCCTCTTTTAATTACTTTCAGGAAAATGTTAAAAATCTAATTAAGGATTTTGTGTATCTGCCACAGTATATAGTTCACCTTTCAGAACTACTGTCTGGATTAGAGCTGTCATGTGTCATCACTTATAGGTAATTGTTATCTTCACTTAATTGTTTCACTGCAGACTCATTGTGATGTATTTTAAACTTTCTTGTTATTATGAAACAAGCTTGAGGGAACAGTACTGTTAGTAATGTCTTTTATTATAAGTTGCTTTATCTGGGGATGAACTTTGCTATCTCAAATAAGAGTCTACATATCAGAAAAGTATTATCTGTCTATAAGGACAGGCTGGTATGAATATTCTATTTGCAGCATCTGGCCTAGCATCTCCAAATTATACTTCTCCTTCACAGACAGCTTGAGTATGTCAAGATTTGTGTCACCAGGGCCAGCAGAGTCTTAGGGGGTTGGAACTAGATGATCCTTGAGGTCCCTTCCAACCTTACCATTCTATGATTCTATGTAATATAAGATTGATTATGTTTTGATAGTCAATACATAAAATGCTACATTAGAAGATGTATTTTACATCTAGCTCATACAGAAGACTGTAGGAAGTCTACAGAGATTTAGCACCTACAGAAAGGACAGTAGGAAGCAACATATACTCAGTTGTGCTCATGTTGTGGCTCACGAATACTTTTGAAAGGTAGATGCTGATTTACTTTCTTTCAGAAAATGTGAATAAAACAGGGGTAAGAGGGAGAGAGAAGCTGAAGGAAGAGAGCATGGATTTCTTTTGAAAATGAGTGATTTGTAGCCACTTTTTAATAAACTCTAGGTTTACAAATAAACATACTGAAGTAGTGCAAGGCAGAGGACTACTTATTTAACTTGTGTGCAGCAGTTCAAACACAGATTTCTTAGGCTGAAGTAGAAACAATACTAAGATTATTTGAGATGAAATAGAAGAACACAATTACAAATATGATTGATTACTCTGGTGTTAGAGGAGATCAGATCAACACACATTGCAGCTGCATTCGCTTAAGAGAAGGAGAAATATGGGGAATGTTAACTTGGAAAATACTCTGTGCACAAACCCATTGGAAGAAGGCTAATGAAATTAAATGATAAAGTATGTTTACGTTGTGGCTCACATTAAAGAACTTTGGGGAAGCAGTCTCTAAATTTTGGATGACTATTGCATCTTCAATTTGACATTAAAATAAGTATTTAAAAAATGCCAAAAGTTCAGCAGACTGCACTGGATAAAAAAAAAAAAATTACTTTCAGTTTAGGTATTACAACCATATTAGTATATAACTTTTATGAATTTGTTTAAAAAAAAAAAAGAAGAAAAAGTAAAAATTAGTGTAAAAAAGCCCAACAGAGTATTAAGATATTGAAACAGTTAAGCTTCTGATTTTGAATTTGCAATCAGTAGAGTTTGGAACAGAAGCAAAAGCAAATCTCTCAGTTTTCAAAAGCAATAGCACTTTATATAGAATCTCTAGTTGCCCTTGTCAGTACTTTTAATATACTTCAAGTATAACTGTGACCTGTGGAGGCAATGGGTGGGAATTAGTATTTTGCATATAATCCTCCTAGGAGGATAACATGATACCATACAAATCAGTGGAGATTCACAGATGAATAAGTACCCTGGGTAAGTTAAAATACATTAGAGATCAATATGATTTATATTTTTATTTGTCTATATGACTATATTTCTAATTATATCTTACTTCTCTCTGAACTAGAGAATTACAGAATTCTTTCTCGATCAAATAATTCCTGGTTATCAGAAAATTCACCTTTGACATGGCATACATATAACAAGACTGGTTGAAATATCCATCATTTTATAATAATTTTGCTAAAATAGTAGTGCACATTTGTGATTTTACTAACAGAAATAAAAGGAATAGACTGAGGTACAGTTACTTCTTCTTAATTAAATGCTGCTGTGGTTGTCATCTTCCAGTCATGTTTCTGTGATAGTTTTACTGCACAGACTGTTTCTGGATTTGCTTTCAGATTCTACCTCTGCTGTTAGATTTCTTGTTTTGTAAGTATCTGCAAATATGTTCAGATTTATGAAGCAGTATTTGATGTTAATACTGTTTTCTGGGGCAGAGACAAGGAGCATAGGTTACTATAACCCTTCCAGGTCAAGTAGTCTGAATTCTGTAATCCCTCAGAGCTATCATCCTTCTAGCTTTTTTAACACCTAACAGCATATCATAAAATGCCGGTAGTTTTTGGTGTAAAGAAATTAGTAAAAATAGATTCAGAATATAAATTTCCTTCCTGCTTAATCTGAACAAACATTCCAAATATTGTTCCATTTCTGCAGGAACTGCTTTAATATATTTTCCAGCTGACCTTAACAACAGTCTTTTAGGATGTGTGGGCAGATCATTGTTGACAAGAATATATAAAACACCATCAGTGCTCAACAAGAGCATGTTGCAGAGAGGCTACTGACAGGTTGTACTTTTCTATTCCTTTTTATTATGCAACTACTTTTGAGTAACAGCACCCTGTTCCACATATTTAGTGATTGTTCTCCAAGACCACAAATGCCCCTCCAAAAAACTTAAACTGCAATAATTCTGGAAATATTGAACACTGGATAGGCGCTTCAGGGAGAAACAAACTGAAAAGGTAAATGCCTTCGTGCTGTATCTTCTTCCTGCTTTCATATTGATGCAGTTTTTATTATTAAGGAGAAAGAGCTTTAACATTGCAACATGGAAGTGTGTTTGTATCAGTTCTTTAAACAAGTCAATCTTTCAGCAACATGTGTGTGTTTTGGTTTGGTTTTTTTTTCTATATGCCTATTTTAGACACATCTGAACTCTGGTGCCGCTGGTAAAACAGAAGTCTATGACTTATTACAATAGATTTCGATATTTGGCAATTGCCTGAGGAGATTTGAATCATTAGTAAAATCTCTGTAGGAGGTTACAGCAACAGTTAGGGAAGCAAGGGCACTTCTGAACAAAAATGCAAATGTCTTATCATTTTTAATTACATCTAACAGACATTTAGTTTCTTTTACCTTCAATGGTAAATGCAACTTTAATTAAGCAGAGCAGTAAATTAACTTCTGGCATTTTGCATCCTAGACAACTGTAATGCTCAGAGCCACAGCAATGACAGTTAGGAAAGAAAATGCATGAGTAATGTGCTAAACTATAGGGGCATCAAGAGTTCCCTCAGTCCAAATAATTGGTCCCAAAAAATATTTCATCAGGCTAATACCAAACAGTGTTCAAAGGAAATATGCTTTCCTCTTCACTGAAAACAACCGGCTGAGTTTTCTTCTATTTTTGGTGTGTTTGCTGTATTTGCAATGCAATCCATCATAGTTGGTGCTAAGGCTTTTGCATTATTTATGGAATCTTAGAAACTTAATTTCTCCTGCTTTAAAGACTTTAAAGTGCTGTGCATTCTCAAAGGGAATTAATATAAAAGTAGTTAATTTTGTTCATTTAAAAAATACATTTAGGGGAAAAATATATTCTTATGTTCACATAAACTGCTAAATATATTACACAATATTATATATTGTTCATATTCCTTTAGAGAGAAATACTTGCTTTGAGTTGGTGGGACTCTGTTACATGAAATGGTTTTGCATTACTGTTTTTGTCTCTGTTTGATCTTGGAAAATCGGAGCCACAACTTGTCTCTAATGGTAAAAGCAGTAATGATTATCTGAATTTACTTCAGCTCGCAGTTTGTAGAGAAGATGACAAAAAATGGGATGGTTGCTTGGATATTTTTGATAATTACCAGGTTACCATGTCAATTTTTTGGGGTCACATTAAAAGAAAACCGTTTTGTTCTGGCTTGTGAAATCACACATTACTGCTTTTTGGTGGTTTGTCTCTTTCCATAAATCAATTTGTACGATCTGCCCCTTGGTTTTTTTTGAGGAATCCAGGAACTGATGCTGAGACTGAAAATCTTACAAGAGCAGAGAACTGATAGTTTTCCCTGTACAATAAGCATAAGATGTGGATAACATTGTGGGTTTTGGTTGTTTTTAGTGTTTTGGTTTGTATGGGTTAGTTTTGTGGGGGGGTTGTTGTTTTGTTTTGTGGTTGTTGTTGCTTGTCAGTTTCTTTTTGGTTTTTGTACCTGAGCTGTACACATGACTGTGCAAGAAGAAGAAAGGGAAACTTCTCAGCTGCTTGTGGATTAGAAGGAAGGAAGGTTTTGGAGGGGTTGTATTTGTCTTGGTTTGTGTGTGGGGGGTTGTGGTGGTGGTGTGGTTGTTTTTTTTCTTATTTGTAAGACTAGCACATTTTAATGGGTTTTTAATACTGAGTGTGAGATGAAGACTGATGTGTTCATATTGGTTCCTCTGGCAGCTCTGACCCCCTAACATTGAAACAAAACTTTCAGAGCTTACATGTGTGGCCAGGAGAAATGGCTGATGATTAAGATTGCAAATTGTGTACGTACAGCTAGAAAAGAATTGAAAAAGATGCTGTAAAGGACAAAGAAGGAATGGATTTCTTGAGACACTTAGCTCTACCCTCTTTCCCACTCACACATTTACACATAATAAATTTATGTTTCTAAATATTTACTTCTCCCTCATCACAGTTAATAAAATGCTTTTCAATAAACTCTGATAAACCTAGGATCTACAGAAAGAAACAAAAGCATCAACCATAATCTTTCACAGAGTAAAAGCAGGAGACAACAGATATTCAAGTTCACTGTCCTTCAACTATTCCTTTCGAAGTCAGAAAAGAGCTAGGAAAGGCTTTAAACTCAAGCTTTCCTTTTGACTCCACAATCTCTTGTATTCTGACAAGTTTTCTCTCAACTTTAAAGAGCATAGACATTCCCTACTGATTTTAAATGCCATTTAAAAAACTTGTTTATGGAAACCTAAAAAGCACACTTAATTTCTACTGAGTCAATATAAGAAAATTTTGTATCACTGATACCACAGACTGCTATATTTTATAACTGAAATAACTCTCCTCTCTTCTTAATATTTACTTGTGCCCCTACAATACTGATAAACATCCTTGGCTTTCCAGTTTAATTTCTGTATGCTTCAATCAAAGAAAATGTTCTCCTGTCATCTAATCATTCCTTTATTCCTGCTATGAAAACAGTTCCAACTAAAATTCACTTCTCTGAAATAAAAAGGGTTTATGAAGTATATGTAGTATTCTGAGATCATTCCCATTTGGAAAAATGACCATTTAGAACAATAAGGCTCTTTGTCTTTCTTGTATTTGTTAAGTTATAGCAATATTTTTAATTCCTTTTGTGACATTTCATGTTATTAAAAAAAAAATCACAGGAGTATTTATTTCATAGTAATCTTTTAGTTTTTTTTCATGGTAGATTTTTTGTGTGTGTTCCTTCTCACTTGTAATTCCAATAATTAAAAAAAAAAAAACAAAAAAACAAAAGCAAAACCCAGCTGCTGTTAACTGTGGAAAAAGATGTCACCACAACGCCACCACTATCAGAGTGTATTATAGCCATAAAAATAAACATACTATGAGTATAAATATACTATTTGTATTGTCTACTTTTAAATTGTGTTAGTAAGTATGGATGTAAAGATCTATATATATAAAATATAAGAAATACTGCATCTAAACATATCAGAGAATGTTACTGCAATAAAGTACATATTTTAATTAAATGCTATCCAAATAAGGAAATATTTAGTGGAACATTTATTTAAAAAAAATAAAATCTATAAAGCTGGTATTTCAAGTGTTTTCTACTGATCTGATACTGCTTGTGGATTTAAGAGTGCTGCCTGTGGCCATCCTGCAGCTGTAGAGAAAAATATCTAGGGATTATAAAACTAATGTTGTGCCTTGATTGAGCAAGACTGAACAAGCAAGAATGGAACAGGAAAGGGCAAGGATTTGATCGCAGTAGGTTGAACTTCTTTTATACTTATTATTTTCCTTGCTGGTTCAAGAGCTAACAGGAAAAGAAAAGCAAGTCTTAAAGTCAGTGTAATGGAAGCATATGGTAACAATCTATTCACACACATTTCTGAAAGAAAAAAGCACATAAAACACAATGCAGTTACAAGTGTTAGAGAAAATGGCACAGTATATGCGGAAGATAAGATGCAAACTGCGGGCTTAGGCTTTGATCTCGTTTCCTTTGGGATCAGCAGTTCATTTGATGACACAAATACAAGAGGAAATAGGAGTGAGATATAAAATATTTTCAGCTATGAAGTATTTGCTAGTTGTGGTGGCAGATTTCTTATTGCTACTGACAGGAATGCTATTAAAGATATTGCTAACATTTTCCTTTTATTCTCATGACAAAACCTGAACTTGGCTGTTTGAAAATTTTATTTTATCATTGTTGTTTGATACCCTTGGTCCTAGATTATCTGGCTATATAAATTTAGAGGAAATGATCCAATCTCTATTTTTTAGAAAAGTGCACTTCTCATCTAGAGACAGAGATTGGGAGGTGAGAATGAAAAGACCATTTCAGTCATAGTATTGTTTTGAGAAGCATAAGCAAAACTTAACTAATTCATAGCCTCTCTGTTGACCTATTGCACTGAGGAGAGTTTTATCGAGGCAGTGGAGACCTTCTGTAAGAAGAATCAATAGAATAGTTTATTAACAAGGAAGGGCCTTCAGATGTGATAGATTTCAAATAATCTGAACTACAGTCTTTCTGGTGTCACGTTCCTCATGTAATTTACTGGTGCTGTTGTGTTCCACCTTCAGCTAATTGTGTTAAAAATAAATAAAGTCCAAGAGTGCTACTTAGCTGCAGGTAATGGAAACACAGGGTGCTGCTAACCATTGAAGCATAGTCTGAAAACTTAAAAATACTTACTAAAGCACCACACTTCAAGTCAGTGCAGTGCATCGATGTATAGAAGACACTGAGCACAAAATATCACCAGTGATTAAACATCTATCATTGTACCACAGACCATAATTCACTTTCTTGAGTAAGCAATTAGGATAGGATAGAATAAAATAAAAATTTTCAGCAGATGACATTATTATGAGGAAAACTGACTTCATGGGCTCTATTCATCTGGTGAAACTTTTTTATTCCTTCTAGAGGCAACTGATGCAGACTGCAATCCTTTAAATGGTTTCCTTTTATTTCGAGGGACTATGCTCACAGAAGGACAAATTATGTGTAGCAGAATTTATCCTGTTCTCTCAGAAATATTAGATACTTGGGCTTCTTACTTCATACTTTCTATTTATTTATTTCCCCCTCTAGTTTTATAAAGAACTCTTCAGTATTTCTAATTATCAGAATTAAATTTTGGCCATGTTGCGTTCATTATTTGCTTTATCTATTTGTTCTGCTGTTTGTGGTGTTTTGTTGGTGTGTTTTTTTTTTTTTTCCCATGTACATAATAAAAAAAGTAATTTTGTGAAATGGAGTCATTAATAATTGCAATCATATTGCTATAACTTCAATTTCTTTGGAATTGAATGAATAGCTACTGTATTAGTTTTTAATTTGCAGGCTGGAAACCTGGGGAGCTCAAGGCAGCAAAATGCATTTTTATAGCTTAAAAATGGGCTCTAAATGTTTCTGAACACAACAGTAATAGTGGGGAAAAGATTAATAAGTCAAGGGAGTCAATATAATTAAATTTAGGCTGAGGATGGTAAAAGTATATGTGATGTCTAAGGATGCAGTCTTGCAATTTGAAATTGATTTTTGTCAATAGCACAGCAAAATCAGGTGTCATACACATTAATTAACAGCAAGGTGGAGCAAAAGTGGGTAATGTGCAGCACTGTTTCTTGTGTCCTCTGTGACAGTTAATGGTATCTACCACTCTCCCTTGTCAACAACAGCAAGGTGCAGATTAGGTCACATTTGCAGTAGGAGATTTAAGGGAACACAGGAAAGGTGAATTCACTTTTCCTGTGCTCCTGGAATCTTTAGGCCAGCGAGGTCATCAATTCTATGACTCTAAGGTAAGTTTGTCTGGCCCTTTCCATTTCACCCTTATTGCTTATCTCTTACAGTGCTCACCAGCTGTTGGTGGAAATATTTTCATAAGATCTAATTAAGATTTCTAGCATTTTTTAAATCTTGTACAGAGACAGCCATGGCAGGACAGCAGAAGGCAACTTCCAGCTGTGATGTTCCTTCTCAGTGATCAACTAAATAGCCCCTGGAGGAATGAGGTGTAAAGTAACAGTGATGTCATGCTGCTGGACATCACCAGTCACTCCCCTTTTATGTGAATTCCAGACACTGTCACTGCCTGGGTGCACCCAGTATTCTGTTTTACAGCACAGAAAATGTTGGAATTTAATTAAACAAGTGTCTGGTTAATGAGAACAATGGGAAAAGCTGATAGACATTAAACCTTCCAGTTAAAAGAATAGTTTAGTTGTGAGAATTAACATGGTATGTGTTGAGTTATAATAACGTATCAAAAACTGTAATGACCACCTTTATTCTGTATCTACCTTCCTGAAACTTGAAGCTCCTGACTCTCTTCACTGGATTGACATTGTTCTGTTTACCTTTGTGTTGGCTACGGAAATTACCCTAAATAGTGATTTGTCTGAGTGGTTTTAGAAGCTTTGATTAGGTACAAACCACTATGGAACTTATGTGCAATTTAATGTTTTTGTATATTAAGTGTTCACGTATCCAATGATGACTTGAATTAATTTCTGTTACTTTTGCAGGAGTTACATTTCTGTAAATATTCCTAGAAATCTATCCATAACCTAATTTCTCAACATTAAAAAAATCAACTCTGTGTTCTCTTCCTCTATTTTTCACCCATTTAGGCTTTTAAAAGTATGTGCTTTTCCTCCTAAGGTTGAGGAGAAGGCAGGGTTAGTGTGAGATATTTTTGTCACTCCTCCACTTTGACAGCACTGATTTACTGATTAATGGGCCATCATCTTGCCTTTGTATAAAGCAATTGCACTCAGCTCTTGCTGAATTACCAAAGGAGCTGTAAAACAGACTGCTGCATGCTGTACAAGCTTCCACCACTCAAAACTCTGCATGAGCCACTGAATTGTATTAGGGCAGCATCTTCTGGTTCCAGATGACTTCAGGAGGCAGATGACCTATTGCTCCCAATAACAACAATTTGGTAGCTTGGGACTGCACAAATCATGAGTCTCAACTGGACTGCTCTGTGCCTCACTAAAATACTGTGCTTACACTTCTTCCAACTTTGATTTCTGCTGTGGGAGACCCACTGTGCAAAGTTAGAAGGATTCACATAACCCTTGCATTTTTTTTTAAAAAAAACAACAACAAACAAACAAACAAACAAAAAAACCCAAAACCAAAACCCAACTTCCCCTGAAACTCATATGGGATCTTAAGCAGTGCCTGGTTAATCAATTGACTTGCATGAGTTTTCTGCATACCTATTATCTGAGATAGAGAATTGCTAGTGTCTTGAGGGTTCAGGAATCCAATTCTACTTGCTACTGAATGACTCTGCATCACTGTGGAAATAAAATGTTCTGGAGGTTTCATATCCTTTCCAAATTTTTCCATTAGACCTATGCTGTTCATACCATATTGGCTTTTGAGAGTATATTAATTATACATGCAAGCTATTTATTCACCACCTAAGTGTCTACAGAATACATTTGTTCTGTAGAGTTCATTTTCAGTAGGATATTTTACTCTTGTTTCCCTTCATTTTCTATTTAAAGAGTTTCTGATTGTACTTGTACNTGTGGGGGGGTGGGGAACTCCCAAACCTTCACAGGTGTAAATATCTTCTCTTGTATTCTTGAATTTTTAATTTTGGCCTTAAATTTTAGAAGGTTGGGGAATATAAAATGATGCCTTCTATGTTTTCTGCAATGCTGACTGGGCTCAGATGACAGTTTCAGTTCTTATTTGTATCCCAAAGGTAAGAGGATTATAGTTTGTAATTCATATTGACAAATAGTGCTCATAACACTCTTCCTTATTAACTTATTTCTCATTAAAGGAGAAAGTGTTTAAGCCTCAAATAGCTGGTAAATAGATTGCATAGAAGATAATATTTCTATGAGGCTCTTGTCTAAGCAATTTGAAGTTAGTTACACAGACATTTGTTACATGTATTGCATGTATCAGCACTCTGTAGATCTTTTTCACAACAGATTCTAACAGAACTTAGTCGATTCAAGTAACAGGTTTGTTGTAAGCATGTAGCTTTCCATGGTCAGCTTTTGACATTGTTTTGCATGGTTAGGAGGTGAAGATTTGCAGATCTCTGCTGCTAAGACTATGCTTCAAGTTATTGTATACTTTCTGTGCTAAGTAGAGGTTCAGGTAGACAACAGTGATCAATAAAATCGTCTCTCTGAATTGATCTGCAGTGACCATTTGACTTTTGGCTACTGACCTACGGTGATCTATGTACCTACAAGTGACAACAGCAAAAGTGCAGAAAAGAAGAGTCCCATTCACTTTCAACATGTTTAATTGCTCTGGGCTACACAGACAGCAGCACAGCTTTTTAATCTTTCCTCTAGCAGTTTTACACCCTCTGGAGAGGGCCAGTGAAAGAGGTTTTTGTATCAACCTGTTTAAGACTGTGAAAGCAGATAGCCTTTCTTTTGTAGGATAGTGGATCGTTATTTCCTGCCTTTAAAACTTTTGAGCTTACTTACCAAAAGGTCTGTCAGCTTCGGCTCCCTTAGTTTCTTTCTTGCTCCGTTTTATCCTCATGTTTAATAATTAGGTCTTTCAATTTTCATACAGGTTTGAAAGAGAATAATTTCAGAAGAAAAAAGTCAAAAGGCAAACACACAAACTGTCAGATAATTTAATACCATTCTCAAAAGCTTCTGGTTTTAAAAAAAAAACTTTGTTATGCAAGGTGTTTTTTTGTCAGCATGTTAATGAGGTTAACAAACACAGAACTTGTAATAACTGCAAGAAAACACCAATCTCTGTCACATGGCTGTAGAATTACTTCAACAGTTACAAACCCCTATGCATTTTTTTTAATCTTCTGATTTAAAAAAACCTGAACTTATAGGAAGCTATTTCTAGATAATTGGAAACTTTATAATGTAAATCTATATTAAAATCTCTGATACATTCTTCCAGACAGATCCATTTTGTGTATCTACTACTTGTGGTCTCACTCAGGCTCCAAGTGTGCTAAAGATTGCTGGGAAAATATCCTTAATCTGAATCCAGTCTGTGTTTGACTTAGAATAAACATCTTATTTTTTCACTCTGTGGTCATGTATTTTACTTTAGCACGTCTTACAATGTCCCACTTTGAGTGTACCTCCGAGAATGTTTTTCCTAATTCTTC
Source organism: Eubucco bourcierii (assembly GCA_013396675.1). NCBI lineage: Eukaryota > Metazoa > Chordata > Aves > Piciformes > Ramphastidae > Eubucco > Eubucco bourcierii. Next base: position 45,099 of record VWZE01000355.1, on the reverse strand, counting down.
CAAAATCTTACACTAAATCTGGAAATTACATGTCTATGGAGGACTGTATTTTTTGGCTCCCAGTGGATCCACAGAAAATTGCTAGGGTCAATTCTAACAAAGACCAATGCTTCTCCTGTCAGTTGCAGAACTGTGTTTATTTATTTGTTGGGTCTGAAAGCAAGTGATCCATCTTACTTGCTACTTGAGCTGTACTTAATGTGAACAAGAGGTGAAAGAATACAATAGGCATTCTGCATAAAACTTTCATTTCAGTTACTATGTGTTAGGTAAAAAAGGGACATATACTGCAGATTTTGGGTTAGGAAATAATATTTAAACAGCAACTCTTCTGGTTGTAGCTCCAAAATTAAACTAATTTACAGTACACTTACTCTAAACAGAAAATATCTTGTAGATGCAATTGTTCTGTTGCATGAAATCACATCACAATAATTGCTTTTTCTGGGTATAAAGTACTTTATATAACTGCAGTTGTGTAATGAACTGAAGATTAGTATACTGCGCATATGAGATGTACTGTAATTGTTGAGAAAAATCACTTTCCTCACATTCAGCCTTGCATTTTCTAAGAGAGTCGTTTGCATTCATGAAGCGAATCTCAGAATGTGGAGGCTTTTGCCTTTTGGAAAATGTGAACACAGAATTGAAACTAAGAAATTAATGGAAGTGTGCTCTTAAGATTGTCCGGAATAAAAAGATCCAGGAAAATGGAGGTATTTTTTAACTGCAAGTATCACAATTCTAAGTTGAAGAGACAGAAAGCAGGAGGTCAAAGAAAGATTTCACCAGTAATATTTTTCTAGGTGAGATGAATGCATGGCATAGTTCAAGAATCCATATTAGGGTGGCTTCTCAATGTTAGAATAAATAGAATTACTTAGCATGTTCTATTTAGTAGAAAAATCTTTTAAACTGATATTGAGCTGTTTCTCTTACAGAACATGTATTTACTGATGAGTTAATGTGAAGGAATAAATTTGGCAGTCTTCTTATCCATTTTACGTTGGTTTACCCGTCATCAAATTGCACAACTCGCCTGTCAATCATGAGTAAATTCTATATGGCTGTTTCTTGCTAATTACTGTAATTTATTTTTAAAATGAGGAGAGAACAAGTGAGATGCGGGATTTTTTATTTTTTTTTTAAACTTTATAGGCTTTTATCACTGCTGAGTAAGGTACACTAGATTCTTGTATTACTTGGAAGTCATTGATAGCACAATGGAAATGTGAATCCTTTTTGAGCTGCATATTTACTCCTTGAAGAGGTGAAGATGCATGTTGAAATAGGAGCACTGATAAATGAATTGCAGCACTGGTATATCACTCAAGTAGGTTGATATCTCAGTTGTAAAGGTGCCTGAATCAGTGACTTCAATCATCGTGGTCTGTGAGGCAAACATTGAATATTTATAAAAATGGAATATTTATATGCAGACTAACTAAGCATGACTTCTCTTTCCTTTTTTAAAAATTGATATTACAAGAAATTGCACCAGAAAGTGCCATTAATCGGTTTAACAAAGTCTGCATTAAAGGAAGGTTGACGTTTGGACTTCTCAGTATTTCAGAACAGTGACTAATAAAAGGCACTTGCATTGGATTTCCAGAAGTTTCAAGTTTTCATGCCCAATTTATACTATTTTGTTCTTGTGCTAGGTTACTCATGATGCAAAATAACATTTCTCTCTTTTTGATACATTGCCTCTCAATATCTCCATGGAACATGGACCACTAAACCTTGGATGTGACTTTTGGTATGTTAAATGCCTTGTTCTTCTCCCCCATAGTATCTATGTCTCACCAAAGGTATGAATAACTGTTCTCTGTAACTGCAGCAGAAGTTTTCTCAAGATGCATTTCAAAGGACATCGAAATTTCTGTGCTGTCAGAAATGCTTCTTCAGATGCTGAGAAGTCCTTGACCAGCTTTGGTGGGTTCTTGGTCTCTCTGAAGGTGGTGTGGAAATGTTTTATTGCTGAGCCAGGCAGGAACACTAACATAGTGCAACAGCAAAGGAAATCTTGTCCTTTGTTGTGCTACCTGCAATGTAATAACAGACAAATTTGAGTGTAACTAATCTGGCTCAAGTGCGTAGTAAAAGGGTTAAGCTTAAAAAAACATAAATGTTGGCTATTCTGACTTAAATTCCTGGTAGGACAAAACATCCTTAGCCCTGATGATACCTGTGTACCTAAACTGAAGAGGAATTATCTGCCAGAGAATGGAAGTTTTAGAAAGGAAATAGAACAGAAGTATGTGTGATAATTTCCCAAGTTGGTCATTCTTGTGCTGGACATACTTCATTTACAGTTGCAGAAATGTTATCAACAAATAAAAGCAGAATATACAGCCGTAGCAAAGGGGACTGCTGAAATAAAGGTTTAGGAAAAAGAGCTACAGATCTGGTGAGATACCTTAGAAGTAATTTTCAGCATCATATGAACAAAAAGAGCAAGCCAAGTTTATGCAAATTCTATATTATTACACTTGATGTAAAGTCTACATTATACCAATAAAGAATTTGATAACATTTCCACTGTAGTGATGAGACCACACTCAGAGTAAGATCAAAATTTTTTTCAGTACTTCAGTCTGGACTCATTTACAGCTACTGTGAGACAGCAGATGTTCTGGTCCTTTCACTAGTCTCTGACTATCATCTCTGAATGTGGCCAAATTAATTTTGAAGAGCACTTTGAAACTTGAAGAGATTATGCTTGGTGACACTCTGGACAAATTCAGTGAATATAGTGCAGAATTGTTACTACATGTATACAAAACCACCTTAAAAATTAGTAAAGAAATATTTTGGAATATTATTTCCCCATGTTTAATTTTCTAAAGACTAACGGAGATAGTGTTAAAAGCGTCAAAATCAAACTCTTAAAATGTGTAATTGTAAAATTTAATATAGTAACAATGCAAAAGCATTTTGTAATTTTTTTTTTTATTATGTTAACAGGGAAAAAGTGAGAAAGTATCTTTCTAATACAATACAAAGTCTGGGAGATTGCTTTGCTTCCTTAAAAAATAAAATGAGAAGAAGCCTTAGATGACCTGTACTCATAGTTTGAAAATCAAAGCTTTATAATGTGGGGGGGAAACAACTATTGAGACCACTTCAGTAAATACAGCATGATACTAATTCAAGGCGGTACCTGCTTAAACCTTAATGTAAGAAAGATTGTGATTCTATGCTAACAGAGTTGCACTGGAAAATGGTTTCACTTTAGCTACTTTCAAACATGATCTATAAAAAGCATATGGTTTTTAAAGCTATTTTTTCTTACTTTTAAAACACAATAAAAGGTTTCATTTTATAAGATCTTGCAGGATCTATAAACATCTCGCCAACCCTTGATGTTTCCTCCTGCCGTTACAGAAATGAACTAATTCAGGAAGAGTGTGCTCCACTCAAGAGTACATGGTGATCAAAATACTGCATAGTCTCTTTTACATTTTTGCATGCTGAAGTCCCATTTGGCTACGCAATTCTTTACAACCAGGATTAGAACATTCTAATTATCCAAAAGATATGATGTTGGTATATGTTTTGAAGTGACTGAAGAAAACTAGGGATCTGCGGGTGTTGATTGACACCCGTCTAAACATGAGCCAGCAGTGTGCCCAGGTGGCCAAGAAGGCCAATGGCATCCTGGCCTGCATCAGCAATAGTGTGGCCAGCAGGAGCAGGGAGGTCATTCTCCCCCTCTACTCTGCACTGGTTAGGTCACACCTTGAGTACTGTGTCCAGTTCTGGGCCCCTCAATTTAAGGACATTGAGGTGCTTGA
>VWZE01000355.1:17894-41123 GCA_013396675.1 Eubucco bourcierii | reverse complement strand
CTTTGAGGTCTCTTCCAACCTTGGTGATACTGTGAAACTAGAAGTAGTTTTGCAAAACGTTGGGAAATTCAATGCATTTGGGCTTATTTTATGTTGTCTTTTTTTTTTTTTTTTAATTGCAAAACTTATCCAGACACATGTGAGTAAAATACACAAATTTAACTAAAATAAGCTTGATGAGGAAAAAAAAAAAAAAGAAAGTACATTGATAAAGACTGAATGTTTTAATGATAAAGGAAATAAAGGGCTATGATCAGCATGAAAAATGCTCTACTGATATACTTGCAAAAGGAAAAAGAAGACTTTAAATTTACATTTCATTAGAATGAATCAGTGTGTGAAAGCACACAGCTCTGAAGAGTACAAACCCAGTATTTTCAACAGCCTGGTTAGCCTTGTTTATCACAAGCATACTGTAATATCAGCAAATGACTGTGGGACTCATGACACTTTATTCTCCTATTCTTCATATTTATTGGTATATAACTTTTGAAGTGAAGTCATAAATGTTTTCCTTACCTACTAAAAGATGTCTCTTTCTTTTTTATTCAATAGTTGTGCTGTCATTAAAACAACGAAATGCCTGTTATCTGAGATGTATAGATGAGCATGTGCAATAAAGTATGTACCATCAATTATAATCTACTTAATGGTGCAACAAGTAACTTCAGAGTGAGGTTTGGTTTAAGGTAGAGTATATGATTGTGCTGGTTTGAGGCTAAGTGGAATATTTTAGTAGAGAAAATTACACTATAGGCTGTGAAAGGAAAACATGGTGATGTTTACTTCACTCTTAGGCTTGCTGAGATGTTTGGGTAAAAGAATCCAAAACATAGGTAAGTTAGTTGCAGTCAGTCTCTCTCTGGGGGTACAACGTCTCGAGAGGTCTGGCTTCTGGCTCCTCTTTGCCGATTAATCTTCACTAACCACTTTCCTTCTAACCCCTCTGGCTGATTCTCCTAATTCACCTTGTGCATAAGGCAAACCTTGGGGTAAGGTATAGGGGTAGGGAGAAGGTGGAAGGGTGGTTGGAAACCCCTCCTGGGGTCTCTGATTTGTGGGAGGGGTGTTGTGTTTCTGTATTTCTTTGAACTTGTATATTTCTGTAACTATTCCTGTCTATAGTGTATATATCTGCTTGTACGTTGTGCTGAGCTGTAAATAGAGCTTCAGTCCTTAACTTCCAGCTGCCTGAGTTCTAGTCTGGGTCATTTTTCAAAGTGTGGGGAACTCCCAAACCATCACAATGATGCTCAGTTGAACTGAAATAAAAATAATTTAAAAAAAATAAAAATAGAAGAAAATCATGCTCAAATGGATTGTGTAACAAAAAAAATTAAATGTTATATAAGCAATAGCATTCAGTTTACAGCAGGAGTATTACTTGGAAGGTGTCATTGTTGCTACTGATTTATTTCTGATTTAAAAAAAAAAGTAAACCCACTCTTATTTTCTAAAAAAAATTAATGTTTTTGTTTTAGAAATTATCATATTTTACTAGACCAGAAGTTAGTCTAGTCCATTCTGACCTCAGGAAGGATATTGTTTTCTGTATCTGTAGCTCTGGGGGAAAAATTATAGAGTGAGAATTTTTATCTGGAATGATTTAAAATGTGTTATTTCCATTTCTCTAGGTCTTAAAGTGTCTTCTGGATGCAAAGCTTTTACTTCTGAAGTTTTGTACATACTCTAAACCTAAGTATATTGATATTTGTAAGTATTCAGTTTTATCACCAGATATATATATTATTTTTTAATCTTGATACTTTGGTCTCAGTGGCTGCCAGAAACAGTGTTTTCTATTCTGTTACGTAGAACAAAAAGTATTTCTGATTAATTTGCCACCCTTTTAAATGATTTTTTTTTTTTTCCTGTCCACTTATTACAAGAAATTGAAATCAGTAGCTTCCAACCAATTCCAGATAAAAAGAATTCCAGGATAGGAAAGAGTAATCTCTTCCTATCACCTTTTAAGTAAAATTATTCCAACATTTTGGAGCGTTTCATCCCTTAAATCACTTCTCTGAACCTTTCTCTGAGATTTGAACTTCCTTTTCTAAACTTCTGTCATTTCTCTAACACTAGTTTTTGTGTTTGGTGTGTTGATTGGCTGGTTGGTTTTTGTTGGTTTTGATTTTTGAGTAGATAGATCAGTACTGCACATATTTTTCTGGAGAAGATGGTGTTTAGATAGATACATGATCATTTCTTGACTGTATTGGCATGTTGGACAATAAATGTACTTTATTCCCTCCTTTTATCTTTCCTTAGTGTCAGTTAGTTTGGAAGGCACACCGTGACTTACTTCAGAGCCTCTTTGTGAGTACCAAAGAAACTGAAAGGACATATGATCACTCTTTTCATTTTCTTGATACATACCAGCATTGCATTAAACTACTACTACCTTTAAAGGTTTCTGACACAGCTGGAATGAATATCCTCTCAACTGATAGGGGGATTTGAGGAGTTCTGGGGTAGTGGCCAAAGTACAAGCTTCTGCTGGTTTTCTCTGAAAGAGTAGAGGTACTCCAGGGGTTGGCAAGGATAGTTGCCATGGAATGCCCATATTTCCAGTCCTGTTGAGAAACTTTAGTTGCCTGTAGCAGGTTGGTGTGGTAATTTCTAATTTTGTCCTAGATTAAACTTATGGCCAGATCTAAGGAAAAGGAATTTTCCCATTATGCTGCACTGTTTTACTTCATAGTGTTTTGCGTGATCTTATTTCACAGATTGAGTATTTTCATCAAAAGATTCCGTTCTATTGCAGTATCCTAAATGACCTCATACATCCTTCTCTGACATGTTTTCATTTTAAAGGCTTTTAATAGTTCATATAAAGGGCCTTATTGTGTGATCAGATGCTGAAGCACTTTTTGGTCACTGAGGATTGTTGTACAACTTGTGGACTGGACATTGAGGAATTCTGTACTATTTGTGTATCAGATTTGTGTACAGAGCTGTATGCAAGCTCCGCATCTGATTAACTTGGTGGAAGTGGCCTTACAGCACCACCTTTTTGTAGCCTGGTTTCCCGAGTGTGTGTGTGAAAGGTGAAGAGGGAAAAGTAGAAGGAATAGAAGAAGATATAAGGAAAGAGAAGACTTAGAACAAATTTGAGCATAATTGCATCCTTAAGGATGAATGTGTACTATATTGGAACACATGACTTTAGACAAGAATTGTGGCTTCAAAGGCTGTGCATGAATTTTACTTTAGCCAGAATATGGCCTGAAATGTAGCCATCCCTGTAACCCATGTTTTAGGTTACAGAATAGTTTTTTCTCTGTCATGTCCATTTAATTTAGAAATATTATATGGAGTTGGCTTTCAGCTACAGCCTGTGATTTTTTGTCTTTTAGACTCCTGATTTTCCTTGTACATCTTAAACTGAAGTTAGAAGAATAAGTCAAAAACACAGATTTCATTAAAGGGAGCAAGCAAGCAAAGCTAATGTTTCAGTGCTATGGAATCAAAATTTCTCTTAGATATGGATCTAGGATCTGTCTCAAACATAAAGGTTTTCCATAACAATGAATTCTTCATTAATAGTCATGAGTAGGGGAAAAAAGTCATGGGAAAGAAAAATAAATACACAGAGTCCTGATATCTCTACTTCAGTGAACAACAGAAATTAGATTGCCATTGTAATATTTAGTTGAAATTGATTTTGTAGATTTGGAGAATGTCTAAAAATGAAGTATAAAATTTGGGCTAGTATACTGTGAGAGTATAGTTACAAGTTATTTCAAGTTATTTCTTCAATCTAATGTTTTATGGCGTAGGTGAGTTTGGGATTTTTTTTTTTTTAATAGGTATGTACATAATGATTTATTAAATACATTTAAAGAATTTTATTCACCATCTGTTTATTTCTGTACTTTATGAAAAAGAAGGCAAGATGAACATGCAGTGCACACACAAGCTAGTAAAAAAACCCCCAGCTTTATGGTTTTCTTGCATTACTGTTTTAGCTTTGTTTCTTTCTGAAGCACTGAGCAGGTCATGAATTCTAAAATCTAATCTTCTGTAAGCATTAGTAATGAGACAGTGCAGTATAGAGGCATGGCCTTTTTCACAAGATTTTACTTTGTTTATGAATTAAGTCATATGAAGTGTGGAAGCAGAGATAAGACATGAAATTTTCAGGTGGTACCAGCTGGCACAACCCCATTAAAATAAATAGAAAGACACTAGTTATCGCCATTAGCTTGGGACTCTCATCCAGGGTAAATAACATGGTTGATATGAATGTTTCAGTCATCAGTCTTTTAGATGGAACTATTGACATGTCGAGGACAGATGCAGGCATCCGGCATGTGAGGCAATTTGATATGTATTTTGGAGTTGAGACAATGCATGGGGTTTCTGTCTGTCATCCTGTTGACCCTTGCTCATATTTAAACTTAGTGGAGAGTAACCTGATACTGTGAAGTTTCTTGTGACTGTTGTGGGCTGCTGCATAGCATTAGCATGAAAGACTCAGGCAGAGAAGGGGAAAATCCAATCTTTTCCCCTTCATTCCTCATGAGACACACTGAATTGTACTGAGTCCTTGTCAGCAATATGACTATTGACTGATGCAGTAACTACTAGGTTCAGTAAAAACATTTGGGCTGAAAACATGTGTATTGGTTTCTGTCATTTTACTGTAAGATAGGTGTGGGATGCCGTTTTCCAAACCGAATGTGGCAACAGCGAAATCCATGTGTGAAGATGCTTAAATAGCCATTGAAAGAAGTGCAAGCTTTTGATTTTTCTAGAGACTTTCATATTTTACAAATTCCCCCTATGAGTTTTTGAAGACCCCCAGCAAACAATCTAGAATAAGAACCAGGAAGACCATTATTTACCTGCAATTAAGAGAGTCAAAGAGGTCATTTTTTGGCTCTCACCTCAGGTGCATGTAGCTATCCCTGCCCTTCATCTGCCAACACTGCCAATTCGTAGTGTTGTGAGTGAAAGATCATCAAACAAGGTCAATAGCGCATCACTACGTGTAAGATGAAAATACATATGATTTGTCACTATCCCTTCACTTATTCTAACTGTAATTTTGAGTATTTGTGATGGTTTGGGAGTTCCCTGCTCCACTCACTTTATAAAATCACCCAGACTAGACTCGGTGGTCTGGAAGTTAAGGACTGAAGCTATATTTACAGCTTAGCATAATGTATAAGCAGATATATACACAATATACAGGAATATTTACAGAAATATACAAGTTAAAGGTAATACAGAAACACAACTCCCCTCCCAGAAATCGGAGTCCCCAGGAGGGGCTCCCAACTACCCTTCTACCTTCTTTCCACTCCTCTACCCCAGGGTTAGCCTTATGTGCAAGGTGAGTTTGGAGGATTGGCAAGGGGAGGGTTAGAAGTAAAGTGGTTAGTTAGGTTATTCAGCAGAGAGGAGAAGATCCACTGGCTCCCAGAGAGACCAAGTGTGTGTGTTATTTACATTTGTGTCCTTGTTCTTATCCATCTCAGCAAGCCTATGAGCGAAGTAGACATCACCATTGTTTTCTTGTCACAGCCTATAATCTCACTCTTTTCATAAAAATATTCCAATTAACCTCAAACCAGCACAGTATTGTTCCTTGTAAAGCACTCCTGTGTGGTGGTCTGGAACACAAATTAAATGTGCCAGGAGGATATGTTGCTAAAAATTATGAATATGCACCTGTGATTTTTTTTTTTTCCTAATCTACTTTTGCTTCCTCTGGTTGAGAAGCAGAGGAACTACTGGTAATACTAACATGTAGCTCTATGATGCCTGTATTTGGGACTCAGAAAAAGATTACTGTTATACAGAGTCAAGTGTTTCATGACTGTCGGTAATCTATAGTGAATAAGAAATAAATATCATTAGTTATTTAAAATATTGAATGAGATGGTCTTGGGGTTCATTTGTTTGTTTGTGTTTCAGGTTGCATGCTTAAAATGTAAATTACCAGTACAGATCAAAACATTGTCAAAATAGGAAAGGTAGACTGTTGTTCACTTTCAGTGATATTTAGGCTGCTACATGTTGTTATTCTTTTTATGACTGAATATGGGAAAGCAGCTCTGTGCCTGGAAATGTTATGCAATATATTGAAAAACATAAATTTCACAGTCTACTTTGTATATATGAATAGTTCTTTTTTTCCCCTGATAATTATCTCTTCTGATTAGTTTTCAATTCTAGCAGTGTCAAAATTACCTTTTATATATATTCACTACAGATTTCTCACTGAAATTTGTAGCTGAATTGAAAGGGCTTAATTATTATGGCCACTGAAATATTGGTTACAAATATCTTTTAATGAAAGTTTAACATAACAGTCACCATATAATTTTCCACTACAATGAGAATATTTGATTGGTGAAAGGTGAAATAATGTATAGGAATTTGGTTAATTTGGTTTTAATTTTTTAAAGAAAATAAAAAAGGAAATCAAAACAAGGCTTCTTTAAGTTTTCTCTTTAACATCAAGATGAATAGGGAATTAAAAAAAGTAGTCGGCAAGTCAGAATTATCTTATCCCTTCATTGAAAAACAAGAGTGATAGACTTTTATGAATCCTACTTAACACAAGATGTGAAAGACGATTTTATTTCATAGACAACCTGGCTTCTCCATTTTTATTACCCTTGGATCAGTTCACAAGCAAGTTTCTCACTTTGGAAGCTATTGTTAAACAAGCAAACTCAGCTGTTTTCCCTCCGAATGTAAAAGGGAACAATTCCATGGACTAAGATTTACTCTGCAGGTAAGCACATGATGTCTCACCAAGTGACAAGCAATTGCCTACCCATTTCAACTATAACACATGTGTTGAACACATAGACTTTAAGCCATTTCAAAATATGTCCTGTCACCTTAACATGCTAAAAATTGTAGTGGAATTTTAATTTTCTGCCTTTCAAGAAAACTATGCTTTTTCCTATGATGAGCCCTTTCTGGCAAAGAGATCACTGGAAATAAAACACTATGATTTAAATTTTTTTTTTTCCTGAAATATTAAACTTACTGCAGTTATAAGATCATAGAATATTTCAGATTAGAAGGGACCTCGTGAAACACCACGTGAAGCACCATCATGCAACTTTATACATCTCCTCAAACCCCTTGCATTTTCTTCCTTTCTGGCACAGAGTATGTAGGCGAGAAGGCAGTGGTTAATGGTTGAATAACAGGGAGCTGACAGATGCTCCCAAGGTCTGCTAGACAAATATTGTACCTGTGTTGTTCACACTGCCAGGCCAGAAGGCATTCCTGATAAGAGCAAGAGGCTAGCAAATACAATCGTTATTTTAACTGAGGAGCCAGAAACACTCTGCTTCCCATACTTTAAGTCATCTGTGCAGGTTCTATAAACTCAGGTAGGTGGCTTTTACCCTTAAACCTTCTGAGGGAGGTACGAGTCATGGCTTTCAAGATTTGTATTACCTCAGCAAATATTTCTGTGCTGCAATAGCTGAAGACAAGCTAAGAGAAATGAAAATAAACAAAAAATTAGAAGAGATTGGCAGTTGGAAGCCAGCCAAGATTCATCCAAATGAACACAATTTTCCTCAGACTGAAGTGACTTAGCTTGAATAGGAAAATACTGCTTTTATAAAATAAGATTTAAACTAAGTTGTGTTACTAGGAAACTTTATTTCCTAGTAACTGTAAAAAAGAGTACCAGAACTGATTTTATTGACAACAAGGGTTTGGGTTGTTTTGGGGTTTTTTTTTGACTACTTCCTCAGTTGTCACTGAGGAAGTATCCACTGGCAAAGGTAATTGTGTTAGTTCATGTTTATTTTTGGTCATTGATGAAAATTAATTACTTTCATGAAAGCCCAATGTCAAAGTATATATTCCACATGGGAACACGCAGATATGTTATTAGGATCTCTCTCTTTTTTCTCACCTTAGCAAACATCCAACTTCAGAAACTTTCCAGTCAGAAATGTTTGAGGGTAATACAACTCTGAGAAATGTGTTGCTTTGCCAAAAAGAAATACATTAGCAATTAGTAATACAAAGTCATAAAAGCAGTATGAGAAGAAACCTTTAAAAGAAACAAAACAAACCTCTCCCTCCCTCCCAACCCTCAAACAAACAAAACCCAGCCCAAAAGTTTCTGAACTAACTAATCACTACACGTAGGTCATAGAATCATAGAATGGTAAGGTTGGAAGATCTTCTAGTCTGACACTGGTAATCAGAGTGAAGTCATCCTCTTTCAAATTCTACTAAGATTCTTTTCAAATTAGGTGAGACATGATTCAGTTAACATGATTAGTGGCAATTTAACAAATGTTTAATTATGCTCTTGCTTTCTGAATGTTCCTTCTTGGGAAGTTTCTAGCGACACAGTATCTCACTCTCAATTTCAGTCCTGGAAGACAGAAAACAATTCATGCATAACTGTCAGTTTCATGAACCAAGAGTTGCATTCATACTGCAAAAAAAATGATAATTATGTTTCAAATGTGACAACAGGCAATAGGACATTAACAATCAGTAAAAAACACTGACAAGATTCCTGAGGAATAAAAAAGAAATATAATTCAATTTTATAAACAACATTTTCAAATGATTCTTTACTGCTCCTTTCAGATGAATTAGGAAATGGTAACCAACCTGGAATAGCTGAGTGCTATGATACATTAGCAGATTACCAAAAAAAAAAAAAATAAAGATAGTGAGGAAACAATGTACTAATCATCTAGATTAATCTATGTTTGTTAGCTTCTCTGTTCCTGCACTTAAATTATATGTTCTTAATCATCCTAATTCTTTCTTATGTGCATCAGATACTTTTAACATGGTGTTTGAAGAAAAACATATAAGTAATGCTTTTTTGGTAAACACTCTTAGAAGTGGTTAGAATTTTAACTCCATTTCACTGTGTTTCTATTGCAAAATGTTTTTTAAAAAATCATAAATATCTTTCACACACTTTGATTTTATACAACTAGAGACAAAGGTTTTGTTCCAACCTTCTGTTAGTCTAATTTTGGTGCCATTGTGATAAATTATGTCTGTTTCTAAGTGTATCCAAGGTGTCATTACACATGGTAGAAGTCAGCTAGAGTGAAGTGGCACTGTCATGCCTCTCCCGTCAAGTCTTCACTTCTATTTCATTGCCAGAAAAAGCAGGCGTTTTAGTGACATTTGTGCTATTAATACACCCTTAAGGGATCTCCTTAGTCCAGAAAATTTGCACATTCGAACTGTGCAGCATATAAAGGTAAAGATCATGTTTATCCAAGTGAGTACTTAAGCACTTGAAGATGGACAGCAGGTATATTTTCTCTCGTAATTTTCTTCTCTTCTGTAAAACAGTATTATAGTTCCACAACTGTACTGTAATATTATTTTATTAATATCCACAACAAATATCCATTTGTTTTATGAGAAAACCTCATATATGTAGCTTTTTTTTTTGGCACACAAAAGCAAGAAAAAACAACCCTAATTCGAAGTGTTAAATCTGTCTCCTAATCAATAAAAAAACAGCCTTCTGTCTCACAATCCCAGCAGAAGTATCTTGTACTCTGTAACCTCCTTGCAGCAGAAAACAGTTCCTCCCATGCCAATATACTCTAATCATGGAAAGACAAGGAAACCTCTCACAGGAAATTTAAGTGTAATCATAAATTTGTGGGATATATCTGAACTATATGTAGCGTGCATGGATGGAAATTTACCCTCATTGGAAAAGATGGATGTATTTTGTGGTACAATCCTGCCTTGAGATGATGAGTAGGTTTCTCAACAGATCCCTGTTGCATTAGCTCCTGCATCAAATCTTCCTCAGACTCAACAAATAACTAGGTATAATCTATGGGTCTTCTTAGCAGCTTTTGTCATTGCCCAAAGTACTGTCTAATCAACAAAACCAGTGTTAAACCAGTGATTAAAGAAGTTACAAACAAACAATGGGTCCAGCAGAAAACCTCCTTGTGCTGTGACTCACTTCCTTTAGTCACAATAAATCTATCAATCTGCCATGGCACCTCATAAAAACCATCACAAAATTCAAAGAAGACCTTTTGATCAGATCCAAAGATATATTAGGACACTTCACCAACCATTGATCTAATTACATTACTCAAAGTTATAAACAAAGGTGTTCACAAAGACAATTAATTAAAATATAATGAAAAAAAATTACTTCTTGGATTGTTTGCATTAAAAACAGAATGAAATTGCTAGTAATTATTTGTTATTCCTGTCAATGGCTTTAAATACATTTCTTTTGACAGTGTCCTTCATCCAAGAACTTTTCCTTCTTGCTCTTGGTAATGTTTAGAGCAGAGAGGCAGAGAAGGAAACAAAGAAATATGGAAATCAAGAAAAGAATAACAAGGAAGACTCAAGCTTTGGACTTGGCTACACTTCAGAGTAATGTTTTCTTTGTGGAAATAAATATTTGAAAGTCAGGTTCTTGTCTATGCTGAGTCCCTGACAATAGTTACCATAAATTTAGTTTATCTAACTGAAGTGGGCTCTGGTCCTGGAAAAAGGGCCCAAATTTTGGCTCATTTGTATGTTCTTTTCATGTGATTGGCAATTCGGTGTAGGCTGAAGCGATCTTGAAGCTCTTCTCCAAAAACTCTTCTCCAAAACATTGACAAATGTCATGATCAGGGACCTCAGTAAGTGCTACTGAGTAACTGTTCTCTTCCTTGTAAGTGCATGAGTCAAACTACAAATGAAAAGCTGGTCTATGAAATTAAATTACATTTTCTCTTGAGGTAACCAGAAATTATAAATATTCAGATTCATATAATCATTGCATATTATTTTAAATACAATAAAGCAGATGCTTCAGAACAGAACCAGCTTCTTTTGGTTGTTGACTTGCTAAAAGAAAAATGTCTATTTGGTACTAGTGCAGAAAAATTTCAGCTGTGAAACTTGATTCCTTTGTTTCTCTACTTCTCTCTGCAATTAGGAAAATGCTCAAAAATTAAACAACTGCTTTTTATGCTTTCTTGTATCCCAACCAGCTGCTCTGTACTTTTGAGCCTATAATTTTGCTAGAGTTCAGATAACATTATTTTTAGAAAAAGCAGCTGCCAATAATAATTGATCCAGAAGTATTAATTAAAATTTTAGCATTTCTACAGAGTGGGTGAAGTATTTTTTAGGTAAAAGACTGAAAATTTGACCTTTGAACTTGATGAGAACATTAAAAGAAAATAAAGTTGCTTCTATTTCATCCCCAAATCTCATTGTTCATCATAAGTGTTAATGGCATCAAAGTTTAGTGCCAGTTTTGATTTTCCTTTTCCCCGGTTATAAGATATACCCACTATACACATCTATTTATAGAAAGGCCCAAGTTCAAGTTTCTTGCACTCACAGAAAATATGTAGCCTTGCAGCTATGGCTGAGCAATTTGCCACAGAAGCAAAGTAATTTTAATCTCCCAGAATGAGATGCAGTTGAAAACTAACTATTCTTGTTCTAGATTCTAATGGAAACTACCTCTTGTTTCCTATTAAGTAGGTAAATATAAATACATGGCTTCATCCCCAGGGCTATGAAACAAGCACATTTCTTTGAATTCCACTTCTACCACTTCAATCTGACTTGCAAATGTAGAATTCTTGCTCCACATGATAAAGCCCATTAAATGGATGCCTTTCACTCACTGGGAAAAGGCCTTGAAAATGTTCATGAGTATGGCAAATATGGGTGTGTTTTTGTGGGTTGTTTTTGGGTGGTGGATTTTTTTTTGGGGGGGGGGGAGGGGGTTTGCTTTTTTCATTTTTTGTTGCTGTTTTGATTGGGTTGGTTTGTTTTTTGTTGGTTTTTGCTTGTTTTTTGTTGTGTATACATTTCTGGGAGGGACAAGGACAACATTTGAAGTTAATGACATTTAGGACTATAAATGCTTTGTGATTTAATGAATGTTACTATTACCATTTCATAAATGAGGTGGAGTGATTTACTGAAGGTTACTTTGAAAATTAGCGACGCTTTTACAAAAAAGTAATCCAAGCTGGGCAGCTTCTGTAAATCTCACTATGTGAAAAGCAATGAGAGTTTAGAATAGTTTTTTTGTTTCAGGTTTTTATTGAGATGTGTATGTGCTATTAGAAATACTATATACAATTCTAATGCACTTCCCTGTGGAGTTTAATCTCCAGGAGGAAGAATGTCATGGATTCTCATGACAGCAAAGACTTCTTTTAAGAATTTTTGTCTCCTCTGTTCTTGCAGATGGCTGTTTGGATTGTTATGGCAAGGACAGACAGGAGCATTTCTTTCTAAGAGCATGAGAAGATGAGTTTAATTGATCCTTGGACAGAAGACTCAGTGCCAGAATAAGCTGCGGAGAAACATCTACTGTGAGAACAACAACAGGAATAAAACACATTCTGGAGTAAAGGATGGGTCACCTATAGGCCAAGTAGTAGTTTTACTAACACTAGTCTGTAGGACTGTTTCAAAGTAAGCTAACAGCAATCGGGTTAGTCTCTGTCATGGTGATTGGTGCAAGTGTAACCAAAGAGAACTTGTGGGATGCTCTGGATAATGTGGATGTGAGTGCTTACCGATAAGGTAGGATCAGGACACTACATGTGCAGGAATGTACATGAAGGACATTAGAAGGACATTATTTTACCTATGGCTGGCTTCCAGCTATGCTGGTGGCTTGGAGCTAAGGAATTGAGATGCTGAGAATTTCCGATACCATATAAAATCTAATGAAATTTCTTGCAATACAGGAGTCATTACTTTTATCACATGTGCCAGTGTTACTGTAACCCCAAAGCCTGCTAAGAATATGTGAAGCTTAGGTTAGTCTGCAACACAGAGATACAAAGAGAAGGCAAACAACAAGATCTGGGATTTCTGCAAATATTTAGGGAAAGTCTGGATCTGTTTCATGTCTTTTTATGTATGTTGACAGTCTGATATGAAATCAACTGGGGTGCTGCTGAGGCTTGTGGCAACATAGAAGAGAAGCAAACAGCTAAGGGACTTCTGAGTAACAAATGAGGTGAACAAAAATAGAAATGGAATTTGAGGATTAAATTTGTTAGAATTATGAAGTTGTTAATAATGTATGCATTTGAATTGATGATCATCTTACATTTATATTAAAAGTAATGTTACATTATACTTTCAAATGTCATGTTCAATTGTGAAGGAAAAAGAACTGAAATAAAATCTCTCATAAAAAGAGTATTGCTGTAACAGAAAAAGAAAAATATTCTGGATATTTAGTGGGGGGGAGGGGGGAAGGAGAGGAAACAGAGTCTTAAAATGAGAGTTAATATCCTAAGTTATACAATGGACTGATTTTAGTGGCTCAGTCATAAACCTTTGAAAGCAAGGGTTTGTAGAGTTAAGTGCTGACACTATCTTAAACAACATAAAACATTCTGTGATGATACCAGATTTATATAATTTCTTTTTATATTTTATATGTATGTTTAGTAGCTAAGCTTTTTGAAAATAAATAATACAGATTCTAGTACAAACTACATATGAAGAAAAGGTGGAGTTTAGGTCAAAACACTTTCAGAGTAGTAGAAGAAAAGGTTTGCCAAGAGGATGTGTATTCTAACAACTTTTACTGTGTTTGGGTGAGTTACCTCTTTCAAGTGGTTTCTCTGAATTTACAGAAGAGGTAAACAGGAAGAACGAGTGAGTTTGTGCTAAAAGTTGAATGATATATTTTATGGTCTTTAACTGTTTCCAAATGCCTGCTTCAATAAGAGATGTTTGTGCATGTCTGTATAGACACGTGTTTTCCCACTTTTTGTCTAGTAACCAGCTGTGAATGTTTATTCCAAGAAGAATTTCAACATATATAGAAAATTTTCCTTTAATTCCTTTCCCTTCTTGAAATGTTCTCTAAATGCTGCTTCCACTGATCTTATGAAAAGATACCTAGAATGCTTGCAAAGATTCCCAGGGTCATTTGTTCTGGGATTGTTTTAATCACAGACTTTGTATTGTTTGTTTGTTTGTTTTTTTAAGTCCTTGCTCAGCTCTAAAGTTTAAAAAAAAGTTTTGCCTTCTGTATTCGCGTTTCTATTTCCAAATGACATAGGTGAGCACGAGTTTCAAACTGAAATGTGGTGACATTCTGTCCTTGTTTAAGCTACATAATGTTTTGGAATGATGTGATTACCTGAGAGAAAATAAAGAAACTTAGTGGTTAATTAGGTGAAGGGCAGACACAAGTTTTTTTTTTTTTTTTTATTTAGCTCCTGGAATAACAGCATATTCTGTAGGATACATTGAAAGCTTCCATAGGTATATAAAACTGCCTAGGAAAAGAAATAAACAAACCTAAAATCTTCTCTTGTTTTTAAGGACTGACCCAAAACAAATGGCACTCTCTATAAAAATTAGCCATAAACTGAAGGTGAAAATACATCCAAGTGCCTTGTAACAAAACCAGTACAGTTCAAATGCGTAATGTAACAGTCACAACATATTTGACCTTTATTATCTTTATGCTATTTTTATATCCTTGTAAAAGAAGACTGGGTCTGTTGTTTCATAGTATTGTGTAGAGAAGGTGAAAGTATGGCACAAAAGTTTTTATGGAAATTGTACCTCTTGAAACAGTTTTTCAAAGGCAAGTCAGATCAGGCTGTCCAATCTGGCTTCAAGAAGTCTTATCTCTGTTAAGAAGCTAATCAGGTTATACTGAGAAGCAGGCCATGGTTTATTAAAATTATAATAAGTAAAAAAAAATACTTCACCATTTAGAACAGTTTAATTTTTTATTGTGTCTAATGTCCTTTTTATGGAGCAAGGTGACGAAAGGGGTCAGTGCTGGGACCAGTGCTGTTTAACATCTTTGTCAGTGACATGGACAGAGGAATGGAGTGCACCCTCAGCAAGTTTGCAGATGACACCAAGCTGTGTGGCACAGTCGACTTGCTAGAGGGCAGGGATGCCATCCAGAGGGACCTGGACAGGCTGGAGAGTTGGGCCCAGGCCAACCTGATGAAATTCAATAAGGCCAAGTGTAAGGTCCTGCACCTGGGTAGGCACAATCCCAAGCACAAATACAGGCTGGGTGGTGAATGGCTGGAGAGCAGCCCTGAGGAAAAGGACCTTGGAGTCTGGGTTGATGAAAAGCTCAACATGAGCCTGCAGTGTGCACATGCAGCCCAGACAGCCAACCGAGTCCTAGGCTGCATCAAGAGAAGCGTGGCCAGCAGAGCAAGGGAGGTGATTCTGCCCCTTTACTCTGCTCTCGTCAGACCCCACCTGGAGTACTGTGTGCAGTTCTGGAACCCTCAGCACAGGAAGGACATGGAAGTGTTGGAGCGGGTCCAGAGGAGGGCCACAAAGATGATCAGAGGGCTGGAGCAGCTCTCCTATGAGGACAGGCTGAGAGAGTTGGGGCTCTTCAGCCTGGAGAAGAGAAGGCTTCGAGGGGACCTGATAGTAGCCTTCCAGTATCTGAAGGGGGCCTACAGGAAGGCTGGGGAAGGATTATTTACAAGGTCCTGCAATGACAGGACAAGGGGCAATGGGCTTAAACTGGCAGAGGGGAGATTTAGACTAGATGTTAGGAGGAAGTTCTTTACAGTGAGGGTGGTGAGGCACTGGAACAGGTTGCCCAGGGAGGTTGTGGATGCTCCCTCCCTGGATGTGTTCAAGGCCAGATTGGATGAGGCCTTGAGTGAGCTGTACTAGTGGGAGGTGTCCCTGCCTATGGCAGGGGGTTGGAACTAGATGATCCTTGAGGTCCCTTCCAACCTTACCATTCTATGATTCTATGATTCTAAGATAAAGACAATATCTTCTTGTTTTCTATAAAATTGAAGTGTACTTTATTGCAGCTCAGAAGATAATATTGTCACCACTGAGCTCTTTATTTAGGTGTAAGTCTCCCATCTGTACTTTATTTCTGCCGGTATTAATCAAGTGGGAGCCAAGGGAAAGCCACCAGAAGTTTAAATCCATGTGGTATCAAAATGAGAAACTAGACAGTGTTGGATGAAGGTGCAAGTGAAAATGAAATCTTGTATTTTAAAAAGTTGAGTCTCACACATTCTGCAAAAATGTACATATTTGTTTTAGAACAGTAGCTAACCATATCAAAAGATCTTTTCAAGTTAGACTTGTGAGGTTGTAAGCACTTGTTAAAAAGTCTGGATTTGAGAGGGTTCAGGATTTGAAGACTGTTTTTCTCCAGGATTTTTGTGCGAATACATTGTTAGAATTTTCTGGTCAGTATTTATTCTCTTTTTATTCTATTTTGCCACAGAAGCTTTAATAGGATCACATTTGTCCTCCACTCTTCCCACACAATCAATGGAGTTAGTGTCCATTTTACTACTCAGTGTAATTCAATCACTTATATTCCGTAAACTGTGGCTCAGACTGGGCAACGAAAAGCATATCAAACTGGGAAACGTAAGCCACTTTTAGCTAGCAAAGCACATTGTTATACAGGAAATATACAAAACAACATACTTCACTTATGATGACTTTAGCAAGTTTTAGAAAGATTAAGACAGTTATGTATCTTGTTAATGAAAACTGTCAGAAAACATTTCTTGAATCATCATAGTGAAACTGTGCTACCACTATTAACCAAGTTGTCAAATTAAAAGAGACTTCTAGCCCATGCTACTCCCCAATGAAGCTAACCCTCAGTGTTTATAATTTTTGTGGTATCTAAGCAAAGCAAAATCTTTTGTTTGACTAGATTGTGAACGTTTGCCTGAATTGGTCCTGTGAGCAAAACTTAAATATAAATGAGGGCGCTTCCTTCACTCTCTGTGTGCAGCTTGACTTTTCCCCTTAACCATAGAATCATAGAATGGTAAGGTTGGAAGTGACCTCAAAGATCATCTAGTTCCAACCCCCTGCCATAGGCAGGGACACTTCCCACTAGTACAGGTCACTCAAGGCCTCCTCCAACCTGGCCTTGGACACCTCCAGGGAGGGAGCAGCCACAATCTCCCTGGGTAACCTGTTCCAGTGTCTCACCACCCTCAACCATGTTACGCCTTATGGTGTTTGCTGCACAATACTTCTCAGAAACAACTGTTGCATGGTATCCAGAAGAAACCTGCATTTGATAAACAAAATGCAGAACAGATATGAAGAGGTCTTAAAAGCGCTGGTGCAAATCTTTCTGCTGGCTCTATTGTGTGAGCAACACTCATGTGACAGAGAGAACATTTGCCTTGGTAATGTCTTTGAATGAGACCTGATGACAGAGAGAAATTATAAAAAAGAAATAGGTCTTCATAGAGCTGTGGGCCATTTAATGTCAATTAACAGTTCTTCCTGTAGTATGTCTCCTGAGGTTGTTTTAGATGCAAGGTCTTTAAGCCTAGGTTTCAAACTCCTGAGCAAGGAAGCTTTGAAAATGTTTAAGATATTCATACATAAAAGCACAGGAAACTAGAGTTTTTAAATTGCTAATGGCTTGTTTTATCTAGTAATTTTCAACAGCATAGTCTAAAGTGGTAATTAGCTAAGGACTAGATTTGTCCTACTGATTTGAAAGCGGTAACCACTTCCAAATTTAGGACTGTTACAAGAGTTCTTAGTTTCTAAAAGCGTTGTGCATGCTGCATTAGAACAATATTCTGAGGCTTGATTTTTAA
The DNA here is from genome assembly GCA_013396675.1 of Eubucco bourcierii. Taxonomy (NCBI): domain Eukaryota; kingdom Metazoa; phylum Chordata; class Aves; order Piciformes; family Ramphastidae; genus Eubucco; species Eubucco bourcierii. Next base: position 23,535 of record VWZE01000355.1, on the reverse strand, counting down.
AACAAGTATATATTTAGACTTGTTTTTACATATCACTATGCCATTTCAATAGGCTTACAATAGGTAGAGAATTAAGGTGTTGGGTTGATTGAAGAGAACATTGAACTTCTAGAAAAGCTGGTTTCCCCTTCAACCATACTTAATCTTCTTCAGCTCCATGAAGATTTGATCCAATTATTTACCTATGAGCTGTAAGCAACCTTAAGGTGTAGTTGTTTCTTCTGCGCTTCCTCAGTCATAAACTTTGAAATATGTTCCCCTTGCCTATGAGAAGAATGGAAACTAATATTGAAACTTTTAGAAATGTTTTGTGAATAGAAAATTTTACTTTCTTAAGTGAAAGACAAGAGGCTTCCAAATACCTTTGAAAATATGCTAGAAGGGACTTACGTGCCAAGTTATTGAATATAAAAGCAGAATTGTAACTCAAAAAGCATCGGTTGTTATGTTAGAAACATGGAAGAAGCCATAGGTAGGTACTAAAAATTGTCACAAAGGGTAACCAAGTTGTATTTTCACTGTTTATGCTATTACCTTGAGGGTAGGAGAGACCACAGGCATGGACATTGGTCAGTGGAAAGTACTGACTTCGTGGATTAGGTTGTTTGCTCCCAAGATTTGAGAACTGCAGGTCAGAAACAGTGCAAAGATAAGTGCGCATAGGTAGAATTATCCAACAATATTTACTCTGCCCAAAGTAATATTCACATTAATAGATTTTATATTAATGCAATTGTAGGAAACTTGTTATTTGTATACTTACAATGGTTTTTTATTGTTTTGCTATTACAGGCTGTCTAAATCATATTTATACAGCTAGCTCAGGAGCTTTCTAAATGAATCAACATTGAAGAGAATAGAGACACATAGAGCAGAAAAACTCTTACTATTGCCTGTGACTACTGAAAATGGGAAGGAGTGATGTGCCTTAGATTAATAACGTTGATTACTAGACAGCAGGACAAGGATTCATTGTGGTCTCATATCCCTTTCCTAAATGTCAGTGTGCCATATTCTTATTTTTTTGCTATCACCTTTGAAATGCAAACAAATTGTACATGAGGTAGATGTATGCCTCATATAAAAGTGATATCAGTTCTCTGATCTCACCTTTTACCAGAGATCAGTAGAACTTTTACATATTTATGGATATGTATACATGGGGGGAAAGGCGGGAGGAGAAGAACAGTGATTTTAACCAAGAATGATCCTTTTAAAAAATGTTAAACACAGACTTGGCAAATAATTTATCATATTTGCTAGATGGTTATGTCTCTGCAGGCTGTGGAAAGGCTCCCAAACTCAGGTCTTATGTTCCAGTCTGCTCCTCTAATTGTATGTCCTTCTATTTCCTTCTGTGAAAGACTATAGAGTCTTCCTGGAGCCTTCTCTTCTCCAGGTTGAACAACCCCAACTCCTTTAGCCTTTCTTTGTAGGAAAGTTGCTCCAGCCCTCTGAACAACACAATCTTTACTGTTAAAAAGCCTGTGTTTTACTATAGCTTTTTTATTGGCTTAGATTTTTAGAATCACAGATCAACAAAAGGTTGACTTACACGGTATCTTCCATGGGATTTCCAGATGCTGTCACAACTGATGTGGAATTTTCCAGGTTTCTGGAAATACTCCAAGTGAATGACAATGGCCTGTGCCCTAAACTGCTAGCAGACTGCCTGAGAGCACCAAGAACCATTTAGCCCAGGAGATAGGCATCTAAAACAAGCTAAGACACTGACCAGATGACTTGTTTGGAAATGACTGCTAAAGGACACTCAGTCACCAACTCTGAAATTCGGTTAATTAATACTTGTCAGAAGAACGTTACCCTGGATGCCTAATGCCTAGTTGTACTGACCTGTAAAGCAACACTTGCAGCTGAGATGACTACTTAATAACACCCTGCTTCCTGAATGCTCTGTTTCAGAAATAGGCACAGCAGTCTTCTAATGCACTTTTCTGTTCAAGACTGTCACACTTCCTGTCCTGCTTTTATTCAAAAAAATTTCATCTAGCCATAATACACAGTTGTAGCTGAGAGCGCTTAAGCTTTTCATTTTACCTAAGTCCTCTTGCAGACATAGTAAGTACCTTCCCCAAGGGCTTCTCTGTGCTTGAAGTTTCCTTGTCTTCCTTAACGATTTTTTGTCTGGCTAAAGTAACTTTCTCGTGGGCTGCAATTTCAACTGTTAACGTTTCATAGCTCTAGTCATGTAAAACTGATTTACTAAACATGTATATAATCAGATCTGCAGCTTCTGATTTGCTTTTAGTACAGTCCATTCATGAGACACAGACATGAGATTTGGTTTTCAGAGCAGATTGTCCAAAGGTTTCTTCTCTGCCTTTTATTCATAGCCAAGCAGAGGAGCAGCAGCAAGACAGGTTTCTCAGAAGCTCATGCATAAAAATGCAGCTGTGAAACTGAGGTCATCAATGTTATTAGGCTTTCAGTACTTGCAACTACTTGAGTATTAGAACCTCTCATGAGGCAGTTTCTTGTGCTCTGAAACTGACTGCTTGTCTATGTATAGGCTGCTGCTGGAAGTCCATTATGAGGAGGTTCACTAGGCAAATGGTGTACTTGGAGCTCGGAAACTGACAGCCGGTTTTGTTGCATTCTTCTGCCAGTCCTCCTTACGGGGGTAGGAAATACAAGGAGCTCTGCCTACTTGAACACACAGCAGAAAAAGCTGTTTGGAACTTGGGGAGTCAACGGACACCCCTTTTTGGGAAGTCAGTTATAGCATGAGGAATTTGGCAGGTGGTGGTAAGTCAGACTGCATTGCCTTAAAAGCTGGAAATCAGATGGTTCCAGCTTCGATGGATCAGCGTTTCCAGAGGAACTCTTCTGTCAGAAGATTTTCCACCTGATATCATGAGCAGCACCCATTGCAGGAGTAGATTTTGAAGAAGTGATTTTCCACATATAGCATATTAGGAGTTGAGACCATATTTCAAGAGTAAAATGGTGTCCAAGTACTCAATTTTGTTTGGAAAATTATTTTTTAAAAATGCATATATATACACACAACTATAATTTAAAGATGTAAAAGTTTACTTTTTTGTGTGCCTGTAGCAGTCTAAAATTCTTGAACTATACTATTTTATGTAAATTATTTTATTTTTTTCTTATTTACATGTGTGCACTACCTTCAAATACTATTTGACTTTTCCAGAGCCATGTCTGACACTATGCCTTTCTGCAAAGGCACAGCCACTTATCTGCACAACTAAACAAAATGGAGACGTGGATACTTCTAAAATAGAGTTTATTACTAAACAAGTAGAGTGCACTTCAAAATTCAATGAAGTTAGAAGTGTTGACGTTCTACAGTTTCAAGAAGGACAGTGTTTCTTAAACAAATAGAAACAGAAGACAATTGGAAGACTGCTTCATCTGAAAAGTCAAAACAGACAAACAAAAAACCCCAGGAAAATAAGTGATGTGTGCGGCTTGTGCTTTAATTTGCAAGCACTATTCCTGCCATACATGGAGAAAAAGGAATAGAAATAAAAGCATCCAGCAAAATATGTTTTGACAGTTGCATTTTACCCTACTATATCATGATGACAGAAAGCTAAAACTAAACAAAAAATTGCTACCGCTAGAAAATAAAAAGCAGAAAATGTGAATGGCAAGAAGGTGTTCAGATCTGCTGTCCCCCCTTATCCTTTGATAACAAGGAAGATGGTTTTGTATTATGCTGCTCACCATTATGCTACTTAATCCAACACTAAATCATCAATAAAAAAAACAAAACTCACAAAGTGAAATGTTAAGTGGTACGATTCTGTTTTCTTACTACATGGCAGAGTTTACTCTTATATATGATTTTTTGTGTACTCGTATGTCAAATTAACGGGATCAGACACAGAGGTGATTTTTCTGCCATTTTACATTGGAGGTTCTCTACTCAAAAGCAGTAAATGATCTGAAGGCTTTTACGGTGGCAAAAGGATATACTAACCCTTACTATATTATAGTATAAACCATAAATTTCATTTTAATTAAGTACATTTAAAACTTTGATGAATTTGAGAACTGTAATGGTTTGAATCACATAATATCCCCACTATGAAAATCATGGCTTTATGGCAATTACGATACATGGCTGCAGGGTATTGCCTGGGACAGGAGACCCTTGAGCTTGCTTGCTTTATTGAGTCTTAAGCAGGTGGGTGTGTTCTTCACTTGTTACAGGATCCATATGGTATTCCTTTCCTTTTCTTTATGTTATATGTGTGTATATATATATATATATATATGTATGTATGTACACATAAACATAAAATATGTCATCTGATACTTTTGTAGTGGAGGAGTAAAATATTCTTCATAAATCAACTGAAAACTCTCCCTCTATGTTGTTTTTGTTGTTTGTTCCCCTCCCCCCCCTTCTTATCTCTTGGTAAGAAGGGAGGGAGAAGACGAGAGAGGGAAGTGTGGGAGTTTTCACTTTCACACTTAAAAACTGTTACAGAACTTCAGTATTTATTTTAATTCTAGCTGCTACAAATGGAATTGTGCCAGATGCTAGAAAAATGCATCACATGGTATTGACAGTTTTTAGTGACATGATACAAAACTTCTTGTAGTTGATAGGAGTCTTTTCACAGAATCCAAGTATTTTGAGGTAGGCTCTTTGTTACTATGCTTTTGGTGGTTATTTTAATAAATGTACTGTACCCTATTCTAAGAAGCATTTGCAGAATACTTGAGACTTGCATTTTGAGTTGTAGCACATCATGCTTCTGAATGAGAGTATGCTGAATAAAGTGTGCTTTTGTAGCCAGTGTGGTAGCACTAATACGGAAGCGTAGTACAAAAATTGTAGGCCCTGAATTACTTTTAGCAGTATGTATGCTGCTACAAATTTTTTTCCTAAAAAGATTAAAAAAAATAAATTCCCCAAATCCCCCAAACCACAAAGTGTAAAGAAACCACAGTCAAATTCCACCAGAATCATACTTCTTTCTGAAGGAAAACAGCCACCTGTGTCTAATGTAATATATGACGGAAACTGCACAAGTGTTGAGTTTATAATGATCTTTTAGAATGGGCTAGTCCTACATGCAGAAAAGTGTTCATTTGCTGGAATGCTTGTTAGGAAATGAAATGTATACAGATGATTTTTATCATAAATATTTTTTTTTGTTGAATTTTTTGTTTGTTTGCTTGCTTGTTTTTTTCTGGAATAAGAACTACAGGGATGAGTACTTACCCCATCAGTAATTCCTTTAGTTGCTCACAGTTTCTAATGTTGGAAATGCCTATATTTGAAGTTTATAACAAGTATAGTTTAGAGAAAAAAAATAATTCTTTCATGATGGTTTCTAAATAGCAGACTCGATGGATAAATGTGTAGTGTACTGACTGTTTTTTCATCCTTGACTAAGCTGGTGAATGTCTCTCTGTTCAATGCAACAATTTGCTAGTTCTTAGCAGTAAGATTTATCTGAATCTGAAGTTCATAGATAATTTAAGGTACGAATCTTGGCATGTAAAAATGCCAGTTTTGATGTTAACTTAGGGGGAGGATTAAAAAAAAAAAAAGATAAGCCAAATGTTTGACCTCTGTGAAAATTCATATGGTAACACTCTTCAAGTTTTTTTCCAATGGCTGCATCTGTGTGTGTGCTTT
>VWZE01000355.1:2329-17607 GCA_013396675.1 Eubucco bourcierii | reverse complement strand
TAATATTGTTGTACATACTGTAGTGTTACCTAAAACTGATTTATATTGAGCTCAACAGCTTTGCCCATTATAGTGTCATAGAATGGTAAAGTTGAAAGAGACCTCAAAGATCATCTAGTTCCAACACCGTGCTATGGGCAGGGACATCTCCCACTAGTACAGGTCACTCTAGACCTTGTCCAACCTGGCCTTGAACACCTCCAGGGAAGGAGCAGACACAACCTCCCTGGGCAACCTGTTCCAGTGCCTCACCACCCTCACTGCAAAGAACTTCCTCCTAACATCCAGTTCTAAATCTTCCCTCTGCCAGTTTAAACCCATTGCCTCTTGTCCTGCATTGCAAGACCTTGTCAATAGTCCCTCCCCAGCCTTCCTGTAGACCCCCTTCAGATACTGGAAGGCTACTATCAGGTCTCCTTGAAGCCTTCTCTTCTCCAGGCTGAAGAGCCCCAACTCTCTCAGCCTGTCCTCATAGGAGAGCTGCTCCAGTTCTCTGATCATCTTTGTGGCCCTCCTCTGGACCCACTCCAACACTTCCATGTCCTTCCTGTGCTTGGGGCTCCAGAACTGCACACAGTACTCTAGATGGGGTCTGATGAGAGCAAAGGGACAGAATCCCCTCCCTTGCCCTGCTGGCCACGCTGCTCTTAATGCAGCCCAGGACTCAGTTGGCTGTCTGGGCTGCATGTGCACACTGCAGGCTCGTGTTGATCTTTTCATCAAACCAGACCCCTAGTTTTTCATTTTTAAACACATTAGTACAGATGTTTGTATAATCCTAAAATTTAAAATAGGGAAGAAGTATCTCAAGATGATGCATAATAGTCACAGGAATATAAACCATGAGTAATTTGAATTATTCTAGGGACATTAATACAGTTTTGTCTTTAGGAGCTGGATAGTGTAATGGAAAAAGAAACCTGAAAATTTTCTGATCTGTCTGCTTACAGCTGCAGTAGAGATTTGTAATAATTAAAGATGATAAACCACGTCTACCAGAAGGGAAGTAAAATTGGAAATATTACTGAGTTTGATCCTACTTAATCTAAACCTAAAGAAAAAGAACTTAGTGTAGGATTCTGTATCTTTAATTTTGAAATGACATTTTAAATGCAGCACTTTATAGACTTTCAGTGAAATTGTATTTATTTAAAAAATGTTCTTGGCCATTGATTTTTTTCTAACCTCTCTCTGAAGAGTTAAGACATGGTTTTGTTAGAGGTCAACTTTGTATATATTTTTCTGTTTAGAAAAAATAACTTCCTCCGTATCAGCAAGAAATCCTTTGAAAATCTCATAGGAACACTGTAATTTGCAGGAAAGGGATTAGAAAAACTCTTACTCAAGGTGACAAAGAGGTGCTGCTGTGACCAAGAGGAATGAATCACCTTCTACAAAGTGACTTGTTTTGAGAGAGTTACAGGCACAGCATTATAAAAACCCACCACACATTGCATTGCATGTGTGACAAAATCTTCTTGCATCGACTGCTAATAACAACCCTTCTTTAGAGCTTTTTAGCTTAATTTGATGTTTGTGGAATTTTTTTTTTTTTTTTAATGATACTATTGCCAAGAAGAGGTTACAAGTGGAAATTTCTGTAACATATGAAATAATAACAATTTTGGTGAAAAAGTGTTCTTCTGATAACCACTATCTACAGAATGAATCAATGTGTTTTGTCAGAGCTTCCCAAAATCACAAGAAAGCGAAAACTGAGTAGTACCTTTCTCACTAAAACCAAGAAACATTTAATCCTTTACCAGTTACAGCATGACCATCAGGCTTTACAGGAATCACAAGCAGCTCAAAGACCAAGACTAACACATTGCTGTGAAGGGAATTATAAAAAAAAATAAAAGAAGTTAATGACTGCTTTTTTTTTTTTTCAAAAGATCCAGACGAATTTGTGGGTAGGGATAACATACCACATTTAAGGAGATTTCTTGTAACGGAAAATAATTTTATACATTTAATAAATTTAGAAATTACGTGTTTTAAACTCTGAGAATGGTAGCATCTGCTCTAAAACATTGCTTTTCTCAGTCTTAGGGTCTTTACAAATTGCCTGTTGTCAAGGTCTTTACAAGAATGGTTTTTCAGTTAGACAAGAAAATCTTTAGCGTAGTTCTTTGCAAGTTGTTTGCTAGAGAATAAGGATAGAATGGGAAAAAAAATAATTACCTTGCTTTTCTTAGTGTTGTTCCATAACTTTTAATCTAGATACAATTGCTGCCACAAATTCTAACTCTGTCTATAGCTTCAATTTTAATGTTGTAGTAGATTTACAGTTACTTCTCACCATGAAGCCGATATAGCAGCTCATACTTCGAGAACTTTGGTTTTGCAGTTTAAGGACTGAAAAAGATGACAAGAAATGGTGGTGTGTCACTGTGAGGCTGAAGAGTGCAATTCATGCTACATTATTGATCATAGTGTCATAGAATCATTTAGATTAAAAAATAATCATCAAGTCCAACCACTATCTTAACACTGTCCAGTCCATTGTTAAACTATGTCCCTGAACACCACCACTGCCTGTCTTTTAAATACCTTCAGGGATGATGATTCGACCATTTCCCTGGGTAGTTTGTTCCAGCTCTTGCTAACTCTTTCAGTGAAGAAATTCTTCCAAACCTCTAACCTAAACCTCCTCTGGTGCAACTTGAAGCCATTTCCTCTCACCCTGTCACTTCAGAGAGCAGTCCAACCCCTCCTCTTTACAACCTTCTTTCAGGTAATTCTGGAGAGCAAAGCAATAAGGTCTCACCTCAGGGTCTTTTTCTTTTCCATGCAGTGCATTGTTACAAATGTGATAGAGAAATTAATTTATCCTAGGCTAAATTCCCAATATTTTCACTTTCTCTCCATGGAATATAGATAACCCAGAGACAGTGTGTTACATTATGAACATGACATTACTGCTTTCTGTATTCAAGAAGCACACATTTTAGTTTTTGGAGAAAACACATTTTCACCACAAATTTGTCCCTCTGGGGCAAGTATAGTCACAGTTATGAAGAGTAACCCCATTATGTTGAAGAATTAATTCTTGACTATTTTTGAGCTGTAAAGAAATGCAAGAGCTCTTGAGCTGGATTTAAATGACAGGATATAATGTAATTTATTTGCAATTATTCCATCTCTGCTGGTTTCAGGATTAAAACTATGCTCTCAATTTGTCTGTTACTCAAACATTGTTGAGAAGAAGACTTGGAAGAAGGGAAAAGTAGAGTGAAAGTTTAATTTAGAGTTCTTTGTATTGCTTTATAAGTGATGGAAGTCAGTCAGCTATGCAGTATACGTAGAGCAAAATTGTTGTTCAGTACAAATAACAGTAAGTAATAAGAGATGTGACAGTTCCACAGACATCTTACTGACATGGTTGCTCTTGCAAATGTCCAGGTTTGCCTCATTAAGGGCTACAGCTTTGAATGTTCTTTTGAGAAACACAACTAGAATACAAGCACCAAAACTTATGAGTGACAAAAGGGAAAGAATGGATTGTACTTAAAAGGGTGAAACTGGTATCTGTGTCCCAAGGAACACCTGTGAGTGTAAATCGTTACCAAAGCGACAGAGTTCACAGAATCATAGAATGGTAGGGTTTGGAAGGGACCTCTGTAGACTGTCTAGTCCGACTGCCCTGCTAAAGCAAGTTCACCTAGATCAGGTTGCATAAGAGACATGTCCAGGTGGGTTTTGAAATTCTTCAGAGAAGGAGACACCACAACTTCTGAACAGTCTGTTCCAGTACTTCATCACCTTCAGTGTAAAGAAGTTTTTTCTTATGCTATTGGTGGAACTTCCTGCATTCTAGTTTGTGCCTGTTGCCCCTTGTCCTATCACTGGGCAACACCGAAAAGAGTCTGGCCCCATGTTTTTGACATCCACCCTTTAGTTATAAGCATTGATGAGACCTTATGTCAGCCTTCTGTTCTCCAGACTAAACTGTCCCAGCTTTCTAAGCCTTTAATCAACCTTGTGGCCTCTGCTGAACTCTCTCTAATAGTTTCCTGTTTCTCTTGAATTGAGGAGCAATACTGCTGATATGGTCCCACCTATTATGTGAGTGGTAGGGCTAGTTAATACCAACCAGTTGTGTTGCACTATCTTTTAGGTTAGAAGGAATTCAGCAACCACTGTAGTAGAAAGCAGCCATATAATTAGCCTTTCTGGAAAAAGAGAAGAAAACAGTGCTTGTAAAGCACTACTCTAAAAAAACAGGCTTCAGGCTGCACTCAGCATAGGAAGAGGCACTGCACTTTAAGGTAAGACGGGACGTTACATACCTGCATGAGTTTACAATTCTCAATTGCTTTGCTTCAGGCTGCTAATTCCTCACAGCTGAGGCCTTAGGATTATCTTCAACAGGTGGCTTATTTCTTTCCACGTTGCCATAGCAAGCCAAATAGTCGTGTTATTCAGGAGAGGGGTGACTTGGCAGGCTTGGTTTTGTATCTGCCAGAAATGCTTTCTAAGTACAGTTCTGCCTAAGGTAAGTTTTGTTGGTTTTGGTTTGTTGTGTTTTGTTGTTGGTTTGGTTTTGGGTTTTTTTTGCTGTTTTTTTTTGGGGGGGTGGGGGGTGTTGTTTGGTTTTTTTTTTTTTTGAAAGGGAAATCTAAAGGGGTTGGTGGAATAAGTATAAAGCAATCACTTGTTTTTTTGTGTAACGCTGCAGCTATCTGTTGAAGATTTGTAGAGAGCGCAAGTGCTGAGGCAACCAATCTGTTGCTACACCTACTGCAAGCACCTTTGTAATCTAGTGTCAGAATGTGAAATAGATACTGCTATTTCTCTAAGACTAACACTCTTAGAAAACAAAAGCAAAATAAGGGAATTTGGTAGAATAGCTTGCTATCTTATGATTTTGGATGCAACTGGACAGGTGTTTTGTGAAGTACCCCTGGGGAATGTCTGCATTGGTGTAAACAAGGAGGGAGTTTTCATTTCATGAATCACTAGATTGTCAGTGATGCATTACATTCTGTCACAGAAGTTATGGAGCAAAAATGAGATATTGCCCTAAATTGTAGACACCTATGACTGGAAAATTTGAACCTAGGGATTTGCAAGTTGGATGATTTAACACGGCAATTCTGTTAACTACTTATTCCTACTGCAAGCATTTTGGAGATGCTTTTTTTTTAAACAGATTTTGTAACCGATGTAGTGATTAATCTTTCCTAGTGATAGCTAATTTTTTTCTGTCAAGGGCAAAATAAAATAGCTTTGAATATAAAGCAGTTGCTTTATTAATGGAATAATACAGTGATATGTTACCATACAGAAAGATTCCAACGGGATGGCATTCAACAAATCCAAGTGCCGGCTGCTGCACTTTGGCCACAACAACCCCATGCAGAGCTACAGGCTGGGGTCACAGTGATTGGAGAGCAGTCAAACAGAAAGGGATCTGGGGGTGCTGATTGACACCCACCTAAACATGAGCCAGCAGTGTGCCCAGGTGGCCAAGAAGGCCAATGGCATCCTGGCCTGCATCAGCAATAGTGTGGCCAGCAGGAGCAGGGAGCTCATTCTCCCCCTGTACTCCGCCCTGGTTAGGCCACGCCCTGAGTACTGTGTCCAGTTCTGGGCCCCTCAATTTAAGAAGGACATTGAGGTGCTTGAGCGTGTCCAGAGAAGGGCAATGAGGCTGGTGAGAGGCCTCGAGCACAAACCCCATGAGGAGAGGCTGAGGGAGCTGAGATTGTTTAGCCTGGAGAAGAGGAGGCTCAGGGGAGACCTTATTGCTGTCTACAACTACCTGAAGGGTGGTTGTGGCCAGGAGGATGTTACCTTCTTCTCTCAGGCAAGACAGAACAAGAGGACACAGTCTCAAGCTATGCCAGGGGAAGTTTAGGCTGGCGGTGAGGAGAAAGTTCTTCACTGAGAGAGTCATTGGCTACTGGAATGGGCTGCCCAGGGAGGTGGTGGAGTCACCGTCCCTGGAGGAATTCAAGGTGGGTTTGGACGTGGCACTTGGTGCCATGGTCTAGTCTTGAGGTCTGTGGTAAGGGGTTGGACTTGATGATCTTTGAGGTGTCTTCCAACCCTGGTGATACTGTGATACTGTGAGTTGTGAGATTGTCTCTTTACTAGTCATTGATAAAGCAGTGTTTAGATAGTCACTGTGTGTAGTAGTAGCTATGCTAGAGAGTTGGGCATTACTTTACCAGAGTCAGTTTAAGTCAGGGAACACTTTGGTGCTTCTCTTCATGTGCTGGTTTGAGGCTAATTGGAGTATTTTAATAGAGAAAATTCTACTGTAGGCTGTGAAAAGGAAATAATGGTGATATCTACTTCACTTGTGGGCTTGCTGAGATGTATAAGAATAAGTACTCAAAACATAGATAAGTCAAGTTCTGGGGCACAGCGTCTCAGCCTAGCAGCTTCTGGCTTTTTCTCCTCTCTGCTGAGTAATCTCACTAACCACTTTTCTTCTAACCCTCCCTGGCCTATCCTCCAAACTCACCTTGTGCATAAGGCAAACCTTGGGGTAAGGTATANGGGTAACTCCCAAACCATCACACTTCAGCATCAAGAAAAAATACCATGATTGCTTAACAGAAACTGATAGTGAAAGCTGAGATAGCCATGGCAAGGAACAGAAAATAGTGTTCTTCAACAGTGCTGAATATTGATATGGAAGGAGTGTCTGGTTGTTGATGCTTCTTGTTGTTGAGGCTTTTTCCCATCTTGATATTTCTTTTTCCTGAGAGATATATCAATGGAAAAACTATTTGTGCAAGTTTTGATAAAACTGTTCTGGTTTTTATTTTTTTCTTGAATGACTTCTATATACATGACTCTTGTAAAGTTTATTTTGGTTTGATGTCATTTTATTCCCTCCCAAATCTCTTATCACTGAAATAGTTATGTTGGTCTGATGTTCACAACTTAGTATGCTTCCTTTGGTATGCAGTTTGCATAGGGTGTTTTTACTATCAGCTGAACATAATACATCCACTTTGTTAAAATTAGGTAGTTCTGAATACACCGTATATAGTGAACATCAACCTGAACTTGGGCTTCATTTACTTCTGTGTAGTGTAATTTTGCTTTTGATGCTTTCCAGCTGTTACTACTTCTCAGCTGTTACCATTTTGTATGTATCATTCAATGCACACAGTACGGGAAAAAAAACATTGCCATCAACTGTAAGAAAATATTTTTTTTTATCTTATGACTTTCCAAAAGTTTATTCCATTACCTTGAAAGTTATGATTTAGCATAGTGAACACCTGACAATCTGCAGTACTTAATCTACTAGCTCAGCAAAATACTAAATTAATTCAAATTTGAAAAGGACTCTCCATCTGTAGCAAAAGCATGTGTCAATTACATATTTAATTAAGAGATATGAATATTTTTGAAAGCTTGAAATTTATGGTTTCATTAGACTGAAAAATTAAACCTAAAAATGTGCAAAAATCCACATTAATCATTTAGCTTTAGCACATAACTGCAAATGGCTTGGAACTGAGCTTCATTTCAGACTAAGTAGTAATCACCTAGTGACACCTCATGAGCTTCATTAGAACCTTGCTTTTAATAAAAGTGGGGAACACTAGGGATCTGCACAAAGTAAGAGGATTATGATATTTAATCAACACAAAGTAGTAAAGATAAAGCTTCATTGGATAGCATTTCCAAATAGGAAATTAAGGAACTTGATCTTGAATGTAAGTGGGTTAGATGTTAATTTTAAAGTATTTTATTATGTGAATTCTCTTTTATTCCTTACATGAATGAGTTGATTTGTATGAATTAGTTTGGTGCCTGAAACAATCATATCCAATGATCAGTAGCTGGAAAACTATTTCTTTCTATTTTTATTTTTTTTTAAATACACTGCTAGTCTGCAATTAGTTTTAGTACTCTTTAGTGTTCTAGTATTTGTTACCCACAAATTATTTCTCATAGCTTTTATCACAGAATTGTTTGTGGTCCATGGCTGGACTATATACTGTCCACAAGATATAAGTCCATATGCAAACATGCACTAAGGAGAATTTATAGTATAAAGCTATTGAGTTAGCTTTCTTTACTTATGAGCAGTTGTCCAATTATGTACAGAATTTTGTATAAAAGAAGGAAAGTAGCAAATAATATTCATGGAAGGAGACTGACTTCCCATCTCTTTTGCATCTCTCTTTAAGTACTGAAAGGCTGCAATAAGGAGCTTTCTCTTCAGGCTTAACAAGCTTAACTCTCTCAGCATTTTTTCGTAGGAGAGGTTCTCTATCTCTCTGATCATTTTTGTTGCCCTCATTATAGCACAAAGTGATTCCTATGTTTTTGCCATCTTTGAAATTACTGAGATCCATAAGTGAATCCAAGCTCATTTATTGCAGCAAGAATTGTTTGAAGTGTCCCTGAAATCTGAACCTGTCCATCATATGAATTTTTGCTGTTTAAGAAACTGTGCCTCCAGGCTATAGGAACAAATACAGCTGTTTCATTTTCCAACCATCTGTCTAGAGTAAAATACAGAAATAATATACAACTTACAGCATCTGTGACATTTAATACCAGAGCTGTTAATGATAGAGCACCAAAATCAACAAATCCTTAAAGCCTTGCACTCTGGTTATAAATACCTATTCAGCTTCATTCAAACCCTTTATTTTTGACACTTGTGTCATAAAATAATTTATTAATATGAATGTTTTGGAAATGTCTGGTGTCCTCACATTTGAATGTTCAGAAAGTGTATGTATACTCTTAAAACTGACCCTTGAGCAGCATAAAACCATAAAGTCTATGTTCATTTAATTAATCTGTGACAAATAATTAGAAATTAAAGAGAAAGAACTGCATTATCTAGTGGCTCAGTTATGTATTATCTGTAATGAGCACATCTACCTTTTTAGTCTCCAGCTAACATTCTGAAACAGTCTTTTGAATCTGCAGTGAGGTACATTGCTGCAGACACAGCTCAGATGGTTTAAAAAAAAAAGAGAGAAGTTCATAGCTTTTACCTGGATGTCATAATCTCTGAGAGTTATCACCACTTCACTTTGCTAAGATAAAAACTAGTCATCACCAACTAGCTTCTGTAAAATTGTCCAGGTTAGAAAACACCCCTAACATTATGTTATTCTAATGTGGACTGCTGATACCTGGGTTAAACCAGTAGATCTGAGGGGATGTTGATAGGAAAGAAAGGGTGATGAGAAGCAGAGAGCAGTATTGGCTTGATGTAGCTCAACTGCACCCAAAACCCACATATCAACCCATTCTTATACCCTACTGTTCCCTGTATTTAAGAACAGTAATGCCTGCTGGACCATGAGATGCTCGGTTGGTAAAATCACATGTGAAAAAATTAATAATGTGTTCTTTATTCTAAACATACCATTGCTTTACTTGAAGTTTGGTGGTCAATAGGAAGGCTCAATAAAAGATGGCACGTATGATGAAACTGACACAACCATTTTGGATTACTGTTGAGGAACACCAAGGCGACAGAGAAGGCATAGGTAAACTCAATATTTGCAATTATTGGAAGTTATTTTAGATATCAATTGAAACTGAAATGAGTTCTCTTGTGCCACAGAAGTACTACAAACTCATTGAAGCTCTGGGCTAAGAAATACTATGCTATAGGAGTAGTGTTATATGCCTTTTAAATAATAAACCTCCAAAGCTAACAAATTCAGGATCAAACTTATACTGTTTTTGTTGTGTGAATCTGACTTTGTTTAGCTCATTTAATCCTACCAATGTAACTGATGTTAAAAGGGTATTCCTGAAACTGGAGTGACAGAAACACTTTCAGAACAGAGTCCCGCCTTAGTACTGATGAAATGAAAGAGCAGTAAGAGTGTAAATCAGAGACCTTTTAACTCTTTTGGTCTACCAGCTTGGCTTAAAATAATTTTACCAGTTTTTGGGAAAGATTTAATTCTATATTTCCAGAAAATTAAAATAACACCCAGTTTAACTTCAGCAATTTTATTTGCATTATGACAGAAATTCTGTAGTTTTTTTCAATTCCACTACATGTGTCAATTGAATTCTAGCAGATGCGCAAAACTTTTAAGCAGTATCATAAAGTAAAAATTCTAGTGATTAATTCTTTCTAGGACCACCCTTAACATAATAAATATGTAAATACTGAATAGTTTTTCAATAAGTCTGCCTCTATGAGATATTACCAAAAATAATAAGGTAAATTGAAGATCAATTTAAACATACATTAACTGAAAACAAGCAAATTAAAATGCTTTCATCTGGAAAAGACAGTGCAATTAAAACTAGGCAGCTGTTGTGGAAACCTAAAGATTTAATGGCTAAAACCATAAATCACAATTTATAGTGGGAGAATTCAATTTCTTGAAATGCATCAAGCTTCAATTAAACTTACTCCAAGAGTGAATTTCTTAAGTGTGTGTTGGTTGTTTGGTTGCTTGGTTGGTTTTGTTTTGTTTTTATTTATTTAGCTCTATATGATTTTCAAAATGTCACTTAAGTGGAAACCAGAGCTATAATTTGTACTTCCTATGAGAAAACAGTAACAAAGTTAAAGCTAAAGAGAGTCTAAAACACTTTGCACATTCCAACCATCAATTCTTCCTCACAATATCTATAAAGTTCCCTTTTACTGCAGTTTTATCCACACTAGCATTAGACATTTCATGATATCTCTGGGGTCTTTGAACTTCATGGGATCATATATCTAAAAGCAGCTTTCTACCACAGACTAGTAAAAAATAGGAAACAGCACTATTGCAAAAAGTGAGAATGTACCTGAAGGCATAGAGAAATGTTTATGTGGGGGAAAACATTCAGCTTATCAGAAGAGATTTACATTGGCAGCCACTCACTCCTCTTGATGAGAGGACTGAGTAGCAAGTTAACCGTTAGGTAGTATGATTGCATGAAAACCTCAGTGACCTGTATGTACAAATTTATATAAGACAGAGGCTGATCGTCAGTATCTGACCTTGTTCCACAGCAAATGAATGTTAGATTGTTAACAGAATAACATGGGATGGTCTTGGGCAATAATCTCTTAGCCTTATCATGAAAATTGTAGAAGTGTAACTCCCAACAGAATTAATTTTTTTACTTCCAGATTTCAGCTTCCTGTTGTGTGTCAGCATAGCTTCAGATTGTTTTATTTTACGTATGCCATAGGTGGTGGCAACCGGTAGAGCACATAGTACTGGAATGGTACCTCTATCTTCAGTTACTGATGGTTTCATGCAAGGCAAAATATTAGTCAAAAGATGAACTTACACAAGCAAGAAAACACCTATTCTATTAGAAATTATTATGTAAGTCGAAACTGAGTAGTGTATAATTTTTGATGTCAGCTTGAACAAAATCACTCTGGGGTCTATTTAAACATTGACAACCATGCAGTATTACTGCTGGTGCTGCAGACAGGAGCATAAGCCAGAGAAGTGCTGTCATTTTCAGAGCTATTAGCATTTTAGGATATGAGAAATGTGTACACCAAACACAAAAAGTAATAGAAATTAAAATCTAGGAAATTATTTGAATGTCAACAAAAATAAAAAATAGAGACCAAGTATTAAGTAACATGATCAATTTCCTCATCCTTTTTGATACTCTTAAGTCCACAGTAGGAGACACAGATGCACAGCATTTTAAAATTTAGCTACACTTGAACTGTAGTGTTCCACAAAGTAGATAAAACTAGAAATGGTTTTGGGTTTATGCTTCTTATCTGAGTTGTAAAATGATAGATGTGGAAAGATACTATGCAACTGTTAAACAATTTTAGGAAATTGAAGTGTTCTGCTTACATATAGAAAAAGTAGTTTGATTGAATGAAGAGCTGAGACTTCATCTGACAATCATTTCTCAGTGTATGGATGAGGAGAAAGCAGTGTGAAAGGATACGTATTCATCTTTAAGAAAGACAAATAGGTCAATGTGTTTCACTTGTGTATGAAACCAACATTCAAATCATGCTTTGTGAGTCTGGGCTTTCACTCTAAGTTTCTAATAACATACCACAGTGGGCTGCCCATGGCTAACAGCCAAACATACAGCCTAGCTGCTTGCTCATTCCCCCTCTGCAGGAGAGGGGAGAAAACAAAAATAGGAAGGAAAAAGGTAGGGAGATTACTTACCCCACTTATTGTCATGAGTGAAACAGACTAAACTTGGGAAAAAACCCCAAACCAACCTCATCTATGGCTAATTAAATATGTAATTATTAATTTGGATAGTGGGAAACAAACAAACAAACAAAAGAATGTTGAAGCAACATGCTTCCCCAGTCCGTGTTTAACATCATTCTTTCCTGACTCCTTTTGAGGTGGGTGTCATGTATGGCAGCTTGTCTTTACTCTGCTCCAGCATGGACCCTCCACAAGCTGCAGGGGATATATGCTGTGCCATGAAGCATCTCCTTCTCTGACCTTGGCCAACTCCTCTTCAGACCTTGGTCTTACCTTTTTGTGTTTCTCATTATTTTTGTTCCCTCCTCTTCTCTCTGTCTGGCATGTTATGTATGTTCTTTGAGGAAGAAAAATAGTTTCAGTTGATGATGCATCCATAAGCTGACGTGCTGTGGTCTGTCCATTTGAGCCAATTTGACCTAGCTGTGCCTGGTATGGGACAGACCCTGGCTTCCTCTTACAGAGGCCACCTGCGCGGTCCCATTTCCTACCCTCTTGCTATGTATACACAAAACACAAACAAGAAAGTGTTATGAAAAAAAACACTTAAAATATTGGACGTCAGTCTAAGTTAGAGCTGCGGAATTTTGTAACATTTTAATTGTATTGGGAATCCATATCCTGTCCAACTTTCCTCTTTCTCTCTTGTATACTTAGTAGGAGGCCACATGTTCCACATGGAATGTAAAAAATGAAGCTGCAAAACTATGATATGGTTGGTTAAAATCTAAGTGCTATGATGCAGGGCATAGTTGTGTGACTGGGCCTTTGTTTTCAGGAACTGCCATCTTCCCTCTCCCCACCAAAGTAACTCTGAAATCTAACTCTGATTGAGAGGGTATGCCACCTCTGTGAAAACTTAACCATAAAGCTTCTAATTTTCAGTGACTAAGCTTCAATTAAACAGTTACCTTTTTGTTTAGTGCTCAGACTTCAACAGTTGGTAAAAACTCTGCTCTAAACGTAAGTTGTTTATGACCCTGCAGCTTTAAGACACAATATTATTTACAGTTTGGCAGGTATTTAAGCTCTGGTGACTGTTAGATAAATCATAGATATCTCTGCTTGAAAGCTCTTCAGCAGTATTTTGTGCTTCCCAGTATTAAGGGTACTGTTGTAGGTCCAATCACATCCATTTTAACACAGTGTCTGTTCTTCTATTTCCTTTTGCAGCAGCTATAGAAAGAAACTATCTTGAATTTTTAAGCACAGCACTCAGTATTTTACAAAGATTAGCAATCATTCAGCTCTGGCATGCTAACAGAAGAAACAGAAAGATTCTGTTTGACCTTTTCCAATGGGAACTTCCAAAACTTGGTGTTGCAGGATTTGCTCACTGCAATTTTACAGTAAATGCATTTAAAAAAAAAAAAAAAAAAAGTTCTGCTATAATGCTGCAAGATTAAAAGAAAACAACCACCAAACAACAAACAAAAACCAAACCCACAAACACAGCTAAATAAAAAACTATCAGCAAAGAGAGATTCAGTTACTACTCAAAGGAAAAAGTACTTCACGCAGTGCAGAAGTGAAACTGAAGTGCAAAAAGAAAGCAATCAGAGGGGAAAGCTAATGTAATAATGTATGGCTATTTGAGTTAGATTCTTACTTCAGACATGAAAAAAATTCAGAACAGAGAGACTTAGAAGTGGAAGCTCTGAGGTGAACATTCTAGGGATAGGCCATATAATGACAACAATGGATAAGTTAATATAATTTCATTGGAGCATCAAGAGCTTTATGTCTGGAAGCACAGTTTGTACTTTCCTCTTGCTGCTTCCGCTGCTTCACATGCCGCTATCTTCCCCTGCCGCTGTTTTGGCTGCTGCTGCTGCTTTTGCTGCTTCACCGCTGCTTGATCCCTTCCCCATCTTCCTTCAGGTTATTATATTCCTGTAGTAGTTGTATTCTCTCTATACTGTTATATTTAGTTTAAACTATAAGAAATACGTTTTTTTTTCCCCTGACTTCACAAGAAGAGTCCGTGTTGTGGTGAGTTTATTCTACCAGGGGAGGGATCCACCCTAACCCGGTACATTAATTTTGGCTCCCAATGTGGGGCATTATATGGGAGGCTATCCTCTGTCTGCCTCATCTGATCAGCAAACTTGTCAACAGTCAGAGGGTTTCTTTCATCATATTTCCCCATTATTTTACTTGCCAATGTATGGGCATAATTAAAGGGAGCAAGCTGAATAAGTTTCTTTAGGAGAGTATGGCTCATAGGTACCCTATCAGGGTCCTCTGCCGCATAATCTCCATAGATTAGTTCTCTTATGACCATCTCTCGCAAGCACTAAACCCTCTGCTTAACCGTATTCCAGAGTGATGGTCTCCAGGGCAAATCATCCCTGTTGGGGTAACCTGCTACCACAGCTGTCAGTATGCGTGACTAGAGGTTGGTTGCCATGAGTTTATGAAGAGATAGCAGAATTATGGGATTGAACAACAATCTTCCACTCCCCAGAGGACTCTTTTTAACCTTATATTTCCCAACCTGGAACATAATGAAATAAGAATACTACGTGTGCTGGATATGATAAAGGCTGGACAAAGCAAATTAAACGCCTTCACTAGACCATCTTACTTTTTAACAAAATACAAAACTGTCACAAGAAAAGAAAATGTCACCAAATGTCAGTAGCAGAATAACCGTGAAATATTTTCCTTGAGATAAAAGCTGCACGAACGCAAAAAAACTCTCCCAGACAAGTTCTAAAAGATGAAGAAAAAAGTCTTGAGGGGAAAATGTCAATGCTAATAGACAGTCAAACAGAAAACAGTTCTACTGGGGCAGAATGAAAAATAAATTTCACACAAATAACATCCAAGTACTGAGTGACCCAAATGGATGACCTGGTACAGAACTCTCTGAATTTACAGAGATCAGAATCTTTGAATTAGAAGGCTGTAAATTGTGTTATGAAAAGGTAGATGCTCTAGGGAAGTGTATCAGTGAGTTGCTTTGTGTAGTGAAACTTATATGCCTATTTAGAAATAAAACTATTTTTAAAGTCTTACTTCTGTGAAGAAAAGAAGCATTTATCTTTCCTGTAGTTAGATGCTTTAGTCCTTCTTTGGCAATGAGAAATAAGTTTAGTCCATTAATATAGAGGA
>VWZE01000354.1:91457-104753 GCA_013396675.1 Eubucco bourcierii | reverse complement strand
TTTATTTTATTTTATTTTATTTTGTTTTATTTTACTTCTTTTTATTTTATTTTATTTTATTTTACTTCTTTTTATTTTATTTTATTTTATTTTACTTCTTTTTATTTTATTTTATTTTATTTTATTTTACTTTGTTTGATTTGATTTTATTTCACTTGATTTGATTTGATTTGATTCTTTTATATTCCTTTTTGTGGCCCCCAAAGGGTGAGTTGTGACCTTGGCACACCTCCAGTGAGTGACAGCACTCAGGCACCTCACAGCTTGCTCCAGCCAGTGGAGAAATCAGTGGAGGTTGTACTGATGGAAGTGTGAGAGCCCAGAGAGAGGAGCGTGAGGAGCAAATGATATGGTTGGGTTAAAAAAGCTCCCCAGCAGATAAGCTTTTGGCCTCATGAGTCTTTATTCAGGTCCTAAATAGAAACAGCTAAGTCAGATCCCTGGGTTTATTTTAATCAATTTTAGATCTGAGAGAAGAAAAAAAAAACCAAAAACCTACAACAAACTGATGAGCTCTAAAGCTGCTGCTTTATTTTTTTTTTTCCCTTTTTATGGTTATCTGCTCCCCCTCTCCCCTTTGGATTTGATTTCTGTAGATCCCCATCACCACAGCAGGGCTGGATGATGCTGTGCCCCCCTTTGGATTTGATTTCTGTAGATCCTCATCACCACAGCAGGGCTGGATGATGCTGTGCCCCCCTTTGGATTTGATTTCTGTAGATCCCCATCACCACAGCAGGGCTGGATGGTGCTGTGCCCCCCTTTGGATTTGATTTCTGTAGATCCTCATCACCACAGCAGGGCTGGATGTTAGGTGGAAGTTGTTTGCAGTGAGGGTGGTGAGACACTGGCACAGGTTGCCCAGGGAGGTTGTGGAGCACAGAATCACCCAACGTGATCTTTGATCACGTTGGGTGATTCTGTGCTCCACAACCTCCCTGCAGCTCTTCTGTGCTCCACAACCTCCCTGGAGGTGTTCAAGGCCAGGTTGGATGAGGCCTTGAGTGACCTGTGCTAGTGGGAGGTGTCCCTGCCTATGGCAGGGGTTTGGGACTGGCTGAGCTTTGAGGTCCCTTCCAACCTTACCATTCTATGATTCTATGGATGGGATGAAGCATGGTCCCAGTGCACATGCCAAGCTGGGCTGTGGGGTCCTCCCCACCCTGGTGTTGGCTGTCCCACAGGTGTCCCCTAAGTGTAGCTGTCCCTTGGGTCATTGCAACCTCAGCCACATCCTGCTGGGAGGGTGTTTGGAGGTGCTCAGGCTGGAGATGCTCAGCTCTGTGGGCTCCAGGGTTCACCTTCAACCGTTCCCAAGATCCACCCATCCGTGGTGGACATCAGCAGCTTTGCCTCTAGAGTGTTCTTGGCAAGCACAACTCTTCCCCTCCTAGGGAGAAAGGAACTGATGTTGGGTGCCTGTCACTGCTGTTGCACCCAGTGGCCATGGCAGCCAGCACCCATGGGGCACAGCACCTAGCACCCCAACCTACTGGTGGCACAGAGCTGCCCTGGACTCTTGCAAGCACTGGAGGGGGAGGAATCCTTCCTGCTGCCCAAGGGATCCCTCTTCAAAATGTGTGGTGCTGGAGACAGAGAGGGCTTTGACCACAGGGTGATGGAGATTTGATGAGGCCAGGACTTGAACCTGCTTGCTGCTGGTAGCAGGCAGGTTCTGACACACTCAGATGTCTTGCTGTGCCCATCTGGCCACTGCCAGCTTGAGAAGGTGGAGGAGACCAAAGCTGCTGTTATTTATTTAGAGATGCTGGACTTTGATGTCCATTCCCTTGCTCTGCCTCAGTTTCCCTCTCCCTGTCAGGCACTGGAGGAGGTTTGTCTTCTTCTGCTCTTTCTTCCAGTGCTTTGGGAGGGGTGAGGTGGAGGAGCCCAGGAGAGGCTCTGTAAGGGACATTTCCCTCCAGACACTGACAAGTGCCAGCTCCTGTGTGTGCAGAGCCTGCACTCGGTCCTGCTGCTTCACTTCAGCTGCTTCTCCCTCCCCCAAACTCACTACCTGCTGTGATGCTGGCAAAGAGCCGTGTGAAGAAGGCAGTGAAGAGCAAGCAGAGGCCAGGCCTGACTGGGTGACTCCCTTGGGTGTCAGGAACAGTGATGCCACCTCAGCCACACCAACAGCCTGGCAGAGCAGATGGATGGTGGGATCCCCAGTGAGGGAAATGCCAACCCTCATCTTCAGGCTGCGGGGCTGAGAGTGTCTGCTGGATGCTGCCTTCAGGCTGCTGGTTTTCATCTCTCGGACAGGCTGCTGAATCGCTGCCATCCCCCTCCCAGCCCCAGTTAGCCTTGGGAGGCAGAGTGGAAGAGGTTTGCTTGGTTCCATTTCATTAGGAGGACTTCAGCTGGGGGGCAGGAAACAATGTGGCTGAGGCTGTATAAATATTTGAACAACTCCTTCCAGCAGCACAAAGCCTTCCCCCGCGGACACCCGAGCGCATGAGGTGCCTTGAACCATCTCCCACCACGTGCAGAAAGCCTCTGGACCCCCTCCAGTCCTGGGGTGGGCACAGGGAGAGGAGGAGTGGCTTTGTGCAAGGGCTGCAGTTCTGCTCATTTCGAAGCCTGGAAGCCTCCAGCTCTTTTGTTTTCCCAGTAAGCTGAGCCCCAGGGGCTGGCAGCGGTTCCTGGGCAAGGAGCAGTAACCAGAGATGGGCAAAGCTGGGGTCAAGGCTCTGATCTCCAGCAGGTTCCAGACGTTTTCTTTCATCTGGAAACCTTAGCTTTATTGGTGCAGAGGCTAAGCACTTCCAGACGGGACACATCAGGGACCAGCTCCCAGTGCCCCAGCAGTGGACACGGTTGAGGTGACCTCCATTGCTGGGGGGTGGTCTTGTAGTTGTTGAGTCCCTGGCTCCATTTCTCTTCCCAAATGCAGAGTTTTAATGCTAGAGCTGAAACATGAAAGGAAAAGTTTTGTTCTGTTTTGTTTTGTTTCAACTGCACTTTTCTTTCTCTGAATCCTAAGGCAGGTTGGGTTGCTGCATGCAGAGGGGAAGGTGATTGTGAAGCTATGGGGGCTGGGGGAAGGATCTTGTAGTTGTTGAGTCCCTGGCTCCGTTTCTCTTCCAAAACGCAGAGTTTTAACAAATGCTTGAGCTGAACATGCAAGAAAAAGTTTTGTTTTGTTTTGTTTTGTTCTGTGCTGTTTTATTTTGTTTTGTTTTAATTGCACTTTTATTTCTGTCCACCCCCAGGCCAGGTTGGGCTGCTGCACGCAGAGGGGAAGGTGATTGTGAAGCTATGGGGGCTGGGGAGAGGATCTTGCAGTTGTTGAGTCCCAGGCTCAGTTTCTCTTCCCAAATGCAGAGCTTTAACAAATGCTTGAGCTGAAATACGCGAGAAGTTTTGTTTTGTTTTGTTTTGTTTTGTTCTGTATTGTTTTGTTTTGTTCTGTTCTGTTCTGTTTTGTTTTGTTTTAATTGCACTTTTATTTCTGTCCACCCCCAGGCCAGGTTGGGCTGCTGCACGCAGAGGGGAAGGTGATTGTGAAGCTATGGGGGCTGGGGGAAGGATCTTGTAGTTGTTGAGTCCCTGGCTCCGTTTCTCTTCCAAAACGCAGAGTTTTAACAAATGCTTGAGCTGAACATGCAAGAAAAAGTTTTGTTTTGTTTTGTTCTGTTCTCTTTAGTTTTGTTTTAATTGCACTTTTATTTCTATCCACCCCCAGGTCAGGTTGGGTTGCTGCATGCAGAGGGGAAGGTGATTGTGAAGCTATGGGGGCTGGGGAGAGGATCTTGCAGTTGTTGAGTCCCAGGCTCAGTTTCTCTTCCCAAATGCAGAGCTTTAACAAATGCTTGAGCTGAAACATGCAAGAAAAAGGGTTTTTTGGTTTTTTTTTTAATTGCACTTTCCTTTCTCTCCATCCCAGGGCAGGTTGGGTTGCTGCAGCCTCTGGATGCAGAGGGGAAAGTGATTGTGCAGCCGTGTGGGGGCTGGGGGGTGGGGGCGGTGCCGTCGGCAGGGAGATTGATTACATTTCCAGATGAATAACTGCAGCAGATAAAGTTCAGGGCAGATAAATAGAGGTTGAAGGCTCTTTGTACATGGACTAGAAAGAGGAAATACCTTTTTCTTTTTTTTTCCTTTTTTTTTTTTTTCCCCCTTCATTAGATAGAGGAGCTCCAGTGGTGAGCTGCTGGGGGTGGGAAACATTGACCTGCTCCTGAGCAGTTTTGGGGGGAGCTGGGCTGCTGTGGCAGCTGGAAAATGCAGGTGAAATTCATGTAGTGGCCTGGATCATAGAATAATAGAATGGTTTGGGTTGGAAGGGGCCTTAAGGATCATCCAACCCCCCTGCTATGGGCAGGGACACCTCACACCAGCACAGGTTGCTCAACATGGCCTCAAACACCTCCAGGCAAGGGATATCCACAACCTTCCTGGGCACCCTGTGCCAGTGTCTCCCTACCCTCACTCTAAAGAATTTCTTCCTAATCTCCCCTCTCAGTCTCCCTCCTCCAGCTCAAATCCGTTGTCCCTTGTCCTATGGCTGAGAGCAGCCCTGAGGAACAGGCCCTGGGGGTGTGGGGTGAGGAAAAGCTCAAGCTGAGGCTGCAGTGTGAGTGCAGCCCAGACAGCAACTGTGTGCTGGGCTGCAGCAAGAGCAGTGTGGGCAGCAGGGCAAGGGAGGGGATTGTGCCCCTTGGCTCTGCTCTCCTCAGAGCCCACCTGCAGTCCTGGGTGCAGTTGTGGAGCCCCCAGCACAGGAAGGCCATGGAAGTGTTTGAGGCAGTGCAGAGGAGGCCACCAAGATGCTGAGAGGGCTGCAGCAGCTCTGCTGTGAGGACAGGCTGAGAGAGTTGGGGCTGTGCAGCCTGGAGAGGAGAAGGCTTCCAGGAGAGCTTGGAGTGGCCTTGCAGGATCTGAAGGGGGCTGCAGGAAGGCTGGGGAGGGACTATTGACAAGGGCTTGGAATGACAGGAGGAGGAAGAGGAGTGGGTTTGAAGTGTCAGAGGGGAGATTGAAAGTGGATGTTAGGAGGAAGTTGTTTGCAGTGAGAGTGGTGAGACACTGGCACAGGTTGCCGAGCACAGAATCACCCAACGTGATCTTTGATCACATTGGGTGATTCTGTGCTCCACAACCTCCCTGGAGGTGTTCAGGACCAGGCTGGATGAGGCCTTGAGTGACCTGTACTAGTGTGAGGTGTCCCTGCCTGCGGCAGGGAGTTGGAACTAGATGATCCTTGAGCTCCCTTCCAACCTTCCCATTCTATGATTCTGTCACTACAAGCCCTTGACCAAAAGTCCCTCCCCAGGTTTCTTGTAGCAATCCCCCTCCTTGGGGGATGTCATCACTCTCTAGCTCAGAGGAGCTGGGTGGAATTGTCCCCTGGCTGTCTGTTGGCCTTTTTCTGCCTCCTGGCATCACCTCTCCCTCCCTGGGCACAGCAGGGAGTCTGGGGTGAACTCCCCTCCCTGCTCCAGTTCTCCTTGGAGAGCTGAGTGATGAGGCAAGACAGAAGGAATTGGCTTACTCAGGGCAGTGAGAAGCTCTTCCAGGTGTGCTGGGAAACCTCTTACTGCTTGCAAGGAGCCTGAGCTGGGGTTTCACATCTCCCCTCTCTGCAGCACCTCTGCAGAACCCAATCACCCACCCACTTATTTTTTAAAGGTGCAAAAAAATAAATGGGGTGGGTTGAGGGTGGGCACATTTGAGTGCTCAGCAAACAACACTTGGCACCTGAACATAGAATGATAGAATCACAGAATGGGAAGGTTGGAAAGGACCTCAAGGATCAACCAGTTCCAACCCCCTGCCATAGGCAGGGACACCTCCCACTAGCACAGGGCACTCAAGGCCTCATCCAACCTGGCCTTGAACACCTCCAGGGAGGTTGTGGAGCACAGGAGACAGGTTGCCCAGGGAGGTTGTGGCTGCTCCCTCCCTGGAGGTGTTCAAGGCCAGGTTGGATGAAGCCTTGAGTGACCTGTGCTAGGAACAGGCTGCCCAGGGGGTTGGAACTGGCTGAGCTTTGAGGTCCCTTCCAACCTTCCCATTCTATGGGGAACTGCAAGTGACATCAACTAGCTGAACTTTAAGGGTCCCTTCCCAACCAAACCATTCTGTGATTCTATGACCACCACACTCCAGTCACTCTTCTTCTCATACCCCTTCCAGGTGTTGCTTTGGGGTCTTATCCTCAGGATGGTCTCAACAACAAGGATTAAGCCTTTGCCTGAGCCCATCCTGGCTTATGGACTTGCAATAAATGGAGGAGACCAGGCAGGCTCATGGCCCATGCTAAACCTTGCTCCATTCCTGCCTTGCTTTGAAGGCTCTGAGCACTCAGAGGTTGTGTCTGCAAGGCTGGCACCACTGTAGTGTTCCATCAGTGCTGCCATCTCCTCAGGGCTGGAGCAGAGCTGGGAAATCTGAGCAGGGAGGGAGCAGGATTAGCTTTCCCTTGCTCCAGCAGTGTGCCTGGTGGAGAACAAGGACAGCAGTGTCCAAGGCACCATGCATCAAACCATTCAGCACCTTTTTTTTCCCCCCTCCCCTTCCTGATGCCTCCTCAGGGCCCATGGGCATAGGATGGCTTTGCTCTGGCTGCAGGCTCCGTCCTTGCCTGGCCAGGAGGAGGGGAATTGAAAGGGCTCCTGTTGGCAGCAAAAGGAGTGGAAAGGGGAAAAAAATAAAGGTCCTTCCCTCTCTGAGGCTGGGAGAAGAAGTATTTCCTCCTTAGCCAGGAGCTGTTGGGCCTGTGGAGCACTTGCCTTGCCCTCGGGTGACCCAGGAAGAGAGTAATCAGCACAGCCATCTGGCTGGGGAGATTTGGATGCACAGAGGAGCTCAAGCTGGCACCAAAACCCACCCAGCCCTCAACACAGCTTGTGTTTGGCTGCAGCTGGGGATGCTGGTGGCTTTGCAAGGGCTGAACCTGTGGTAGCAGACCCAAAGGAACCAGCTGGGGCTGCTGGTGGCTTTACAAGGGCTGAACCTGTGGTAACAGACCCAAAGGAACCAGCTGGGGCTGCTGGTGGCTTTGCAAGGGCTGAACTTGGAGTGACAGACCCAAAGGAACCAGCTGGGGCTGCTGAGGGCTTTGCAAGGGCTGAACCTGTGGTAACAGACCCAAAGGAACCAGCTGGGGCTGCTGGTGGCTTTGCAAGGGCTGAACTTGGAGTGACAGACCCAAAGGAACCAGCTGGGGCTGCTGAGGGCTTTGCAAGGGCTGAACCTGGAGTGACAGACCCAAAGGAACCAGCTGGGACTGCTGGTGGCTTTTGTCTAGGTCAGAATCCATGACCTGGATGTGGAGCATGGGACCATCTTCCCAAGGCTGGGAAGGACAAGGGCTCCACAGCCCTGTCTGTGCTGCTGGGTCTCCACAGGGGAGCTGAAGACAAGATGGGGAATGTGGGAATCCAAAGTGCCAATTAGCACCATCCTGCTGCCAGGAGGCCACCAGGGATGTGCTTAATAGCCACAGTGACAGTCCCTGGGCCAAGTGCTTGAGGAAGGGCAGGGCATGAATATATATAAAGTCCTATTTTGGAGCTGTATGGAGAGCTGAGGCTTTGGGGAAGGTGTGGGTGAGGCAATTCTGAAGTGAGACTTTGTGGAGGGTGAGAAAAACTTGAGACAGTTGAGTTGCAGTAGGATCATGGAGCAGAGCAAAGGAAATCAATTCTGCAATGACTGGAGGGGTTCCTGCTGTCAGTGGCAGCTCCCCAGTCCCAGAAGGAAATGCTGAGTGGAGCTGGGAGGATGAGACCCTCCTTGAGCACCCATGGATGGTGGCCTGGGGGCTGTAGGCAGCATTCTGGGGAGGGTAGGATTTTCCTCTGTGTCACCATGGCAGTGTGAAATCCCATGGGAATGAATCAGTCTGGAGACACTGGAGTCCTTGTGGTGGAAGAGATGGGCCTAGCTGGGTAGAGTGGGCACATGGAGGAGGGCAGGAGGCAGAGCTGAGGGGCAAAGTCCCTCAGCTGCCCAAAACCTGCCCAGAGAGGTGCTGCAGTCTCCACCTCTGGAGACATTCAAACCCCACCTGGCTGTGCTCCTGTGTGACCTGCCCTCAGTGACCCTGCCTTGGCAGGGATCTTGGATTTGGTGATCTCCAGAGGGCCTTCTGAGCTCCACCATTCTGTGATTCTGTGATCCCTGCCTGCCAGCCTGGCTGGGTTTGGTCCACCCCATGCTGGTGGCTCCCATTGCCCCCACGCTGGGTTAGCAGGATGCTCTCAGTAGGAGGATGGAGGGCACTGTAGGATTGGGATCAAGGAGGTATCCTGATGCCCCAGGCTGTGGCAGGACTCTCCCCACTCCTGGGTACCAAGGAAGGGTCTGTAGAGCCTGGCTTGGGCTTGGCTTTTTCCCTAAGCTGGCTCACTCAGGCTCCAGGGAGCCTCTTGCCCCACTCATGCCAACAACATCATTTCCAGGTGAGTGCTCCATCAGCTCTGGCCAAACCCACAGCTGTGGGGCAAAGGGACACACTTGGGATGAGTCTGAATCACAGAATGAACCAGGTTGGAAAAGACCTCTGAGATCAGCCAGCCCAACCTAACAGCTTCTCATGAACTATCCCCTGGTNGCTCCAACCTCCCTTCAGGTAGCTGCAGAGAGCAATGAGCTCTGCCCTGAGCCTCCTCTTGTGCAGGCTGCACACCCCCAACTCCCTCAGCCTCTCCTCACAGGGCTGTGCTCCAGGCCCCTCCCCAGCCTTGCTGCCCTTCTCTGGGCACCTTCCAGCACCTCAACATCTCTCTTGAATGGAGGGGCCCAGAACTGGACACAGCACTCAAGGTGTGGCCTGAGCAGTGCTGAGCACAAGGCAGAAGGACTGCCTGCTCCTGCTGCCCACACTGCTCCTGATCCAGGCCAGAATGCCTTTGGTCTTCTTGGCCACCTGGGCACACTGCTGGCTCATGCCCAGCCCCCCCAGGTCCCTCTCTGCCTGGCTGCTCTCCACCCACTCTGTCCCCAGCCTGTAGCACTGCTTGGGGTTGTTGTGACCAAAGTGCAGAACCCTGCACTCATCCTTGTTAAAACAAGTCCAAGTCTGGATGCAACAGAAGCCAAACGGTCCCTGTGGGTGCTTAGCTCTTGTGCAGGGCTGCCTGCCCAGGGGAACCTCAGGAAGCCACCTCAGCTGCCTGCTGCAGTCCCAGCTGATGCTTGCCTGAGCCTCACTGGGCTCATTTGTGCCTCTTCAGCTGGCATCAGGCACGACGCAGGAGTGAGGACTTCTGTTTGTGTGGGGGTTGTTTGGTGTGCTTTTGTTTTTGGTTTTTTGGGGTTTTTTTTTTAGCTCCTCCATCTCCCCAGAGGTTGAAAGTGGAGTGTGCTGGGAGATGAGGTGTTAGCAACAATTTCCATCAGCTTCTTTGCTTGTTTTCATGCCAGCCCTGGCTCAGGGATATTTATCGTGGAGTGGGGTAGGAGCTGGCATTGATCCACTGAAGAATCAGGGTGAAAAATGATGCTGGTGGCTGAGGAGGAAGGAAGATGCTGTTTGAAGAGCTGAGCCTGGCCCAGGGCACATGGACCTGGTGGTTTATTATATTCACTAAGCAGTGAGAAAACATTCAGCAGCTTACATGTCCCAGCATGGGTTTGGGGATATGTGGGTCTGTGGCCAGCAGTCAACTGAGGTGCATGAAGAAGAGAGCAGCCAGCAGGTCAAGGGAGCTTCTCCTGCCCATCTCCTCTGCCCTGAGGAGACCACATAGGGAATACTGTGTCCAGTTCTGGGCTGCCCAGTTCGAGGGAGACAGAGAACTGCTGGAGGGAGTCCAGCAGAGGCTACAAAGCTGCTGGGGAGCCTGGATCAAAGGTTGAGAGCCCTGGGGCTGTTGAGCCTGGAGGAGGGCAGCCTGAGAGGAGGGGATCTGATCAATGCTCAGCAAGAGCTGAAAAGACCTGTGAGGGACAAGAGACTGGGGCCAGACTCTTGTCAGCAGTGCCTGGGGACAGGACGAGCAGCAATGGGCACGAACTGAACCCAGGAGGTTCCATCTGAGCAGGAGGAGAAAATTCTAATCTGATAAATATTTACAAATATCTGAAGAGTGGCAGGCAAGGAGAAGGGGCCAGGCACTTTCAGTGGTGACTTTGATAGGATGAGGAGCACTGGGCACAAACTGGGACCCAGAAGGTTCCATCTGAACAGGAGGGGAAACTTGTTTGGTGTGAGGGTGCTGGAGAGCTGGAGCAGGCTGCCCAGAGAGGTCGTGGAGTCTCCTTCTGTGGAGACTTTCAAAACTCCCCTCTCTGGCTCTTATTCCTGGGGAGGAAGAGTCCCCTGCAGCTGTACAGATCAAGGGGGGACCCACTGGAAAGCAGCTCCATGGAGAAGGACCTTGGAGTCCTGGTTGGGACTAGATGATCCTTGAGGTCCCTTCCAACCTTTCCATTCTATGGTTCTAATAAGGTATCCAAGGGACAGCAGTGTGCCCTTGTGGCCAAGAGGGCAAAATGGTCTCCTGGGTCAGCAAGTCAAAGGAACTTCTCCTCTCCCTCTGCTCTGCCTGGTGAGGCCACAGCTGGAGTGCCTGGTCCTGTTCTGAGCTCCCCAGTGCAAGGACAAGGAGCTGCTGGAGAGAGTCCAGTGGAGTCTGTGAAGATGCTGAGGGGCCTGGAGCAGCTCTGTGAGGAGCAAAGGCTGAGAGCCCTGGGGCTGAGAGCCTGCAGAAGAGCAGCCCCAGAGGGGATCTGAGCAATGCTCAGCAAGGGATAAAGGGTGAGGGGCAAGAGTCTGGGGGCAGATTCTTGTCAGTGGTGCCCAGGGACAGGATAAAGGGCAATGGGCAGACACTGGAAGCCAGGAGTTTCCATCTGAGCAGGAGGAGAAAGTTGTTTGGTGTGAGGGTGCTGGAGGCCTGGAGCAGGCTGCCCAGAGAGGTTGTGGAGTCTCCTTCTGCAGAGACTTGCAAAACTCACCTGGATGCTCTCCTGTGTGACCTGATCTGTGTGTTCCTGTGCTGGCAGGGGGGAGCTGGAGTGGATGCTCTCCAGAGGTCCCTCCCAACCCTCACCATTCCATGGCTCTGTGCTGCACCCTGCCCCCAGCCTGGCTCCTGGCGGCGCTGCCTGCGCTGGCAGCCGCAATCGATGCCGAGCCAGGATAATGACTGCTGCTCAGTAAACGTTAATGATTATTTTACTTGCATAAAATAACTGGGCTATTAAATCAAAATGTGCTGGGGCTTAGGCAGCTGCTGTTCAGGGGCTTCATTAATCTGAGCCAGAATGAAGCTGCACAAAATAGCTGCCTGCTGATCGCCCCAGCTCGCCCCAAGCCTCCTGAGCCTCTCCTCTGCCGCTTGTGAGCCAGCAGCAGCCTCCCCCAGCCCAGTTTCCATCAGCACCCTGCAGCCTCAGCTGTGCCACCCCTCTGCTCTCTAAGCCAACCTCCTCAGCTTCTCTGTGTGGTCATCTCCATCCCTCTTAAACTCAGTTTGGGGCTCCCCAGTTGCAGAGGGGCAAGGATCTGCTGGAGAAAGTCCAAGGGAGAGCTGTGAGGATGCTGAGGGGACTGAGCACTGCCTGCTGAGGAGAGGCTGAGGGACCTGGGGCTGCTTAGTCTGCAGAAGAGAAGACTGAGAGGGGATTGAATCAATGTTTAGAACTATCTGAGGGCTGGGGGTCAGGAGGGGGGACAGGCTCTGCTCACTGCTGCATGGGTTAGGCCAAGGAGCAATGGATAGAAGCTGCAGCACAGGAGGTTGCAGCTCAACACCAGGGGCAACTCCTTGCCTGGAAGGGTCCCAGAGCCCTGGCACAGGCTGCCCAGAGAGGTTGTGGAGTCTCCTTCTGTGGAGCTTTTGCAGGCCTGTCTGGATGTGTTCTGTGTGCCCTGAGCTGGATTGTCTGGTCCTGCTCTGGCAGGGGTTGGACTGGATGAGCTCTTTGGGTCCCTTCCAACCCCTGACATCCTGTGAGCCTGTGGTGGTCTCTTGCATGAGTCCTTAAGCAAAAGGCCATGGCTGACAAGCAGGACCAGGGCAGTGATTGTCCCTTTGTGCTGGCCACTGGTGAGGCCATGTCTCAAATACCAGGGTCAGTTTTGGGCCCCTCACTCCAAGAAGGACACTGAGGTGCTGGAGTGTGTCCAGAGAAGGGCAACAAAGCTGGGGAAGGGCTGGAGAGCAGGGCTGGGGAGGAGCAGCTGAGGGAAGTGAGGTTGTTCAGCCTGGAGAAGAGGAGGCTGAGGGGAGGGAGACCTTCTGGATCCCTGCAATGCCCTTCAAGGAGGCTGGAGCCAGGTGGGGGTTGGTCTCTTTTCACAAGGAACAAATGATAGGATGAGAGCAAATGGCCTCAAGTTACACCAGGGGAGGTTTAGATTGGAGATTTGAAGAAACTTCTTCACTCAAACACTTCTTAAGCACTGGCACAGACTGCCCAGTGAGGTGGCAGAATCCCCATCCCTGAAGGTGCTTAAGAGAGGCAGAGATGTGGTGCTGAGTGCCATGGTTTAGCCCCAGCTTTGGTGGAGTTAGAGAATGGTTGGGGTGGGTGATCTTAAGGGTCTCTTGAAACCCAAACTACTTTATAATACACCCTAGAGGTCCTAGAACTGACCCAGATGTGGAGGAGCATCCACAGGCAAAGCACAGCCTGGGTCTGAGCCATGAATCCTTCATCCTCTGCTGCTGCTGCCTGCAGCAGAGGGAGGGAAGCCCCAGCCTTGGTGGAGTCAGAGA
The DNA here is from genome assembly GCA_013396675.1 of Eubucco bourcierii. Taxonomy (NCBI): domain Eukaryota; kingdom Metazoa; phylum Chordata; class Aves; order Piciformes; family Ramphastidae; genus Eubucco; species Eubucco bourcierii. The sequence goes on along the minus strand of VWZE01000354.1, from coordinate 92,076 downwards.
ATGGTTGGGGTGGATGATCTTAAAAGCCTTTCTCCAACTGAAAGGATTCTGTGACTTAGTGAGATTGGAAGAAACTTCTTCACTCTTATGGTTCTTAAGCACTGGCACAGACTGCCCAGGGAGGTGTCTGAATCCCTGTCCCTGAAGGTGCTTAAGAGAGGCAGAGATGTGGTGCTGAGGGCCATGGCTTAGGCCCAGCCTTGGTGGAGTCAGAGAATGGTTTTGGTGGATGATCTTAAAAGCCTTTTTCCAACTGAAATGATTCTGTGACTCTCTGTTGGGACACAGAGATCTGTTCCCAAAGCAGCAGGTCCTGATGACCCTGAGCTGCTGTCTGGAGCAAGTTTGCAACAGATTTATTTTTACCCTACAGCCTTGGATCCAAGAGTGGAAATTCAGCAGGGATTGATTTTTCTTTTTTTTTTCTTTAGTTTGTAGTGGGAAAAGACTTGTGGAGCCTTTAATGTTCAAAAACATTGTTTTCATTCCTGCTTTCTGTGTGAGTTAATGTTCCTTCAGCTGTTTATGGTGTCACTGATGGGATGAGTTATTGAGGCTTTCTCTACAGCAGACCTAAGAAGGGCTTTTGAGAGGGGGAGGGAGGGGGGGGGGGGTGAAC
>VWZE01000354.1:72937-90155 GCA_013396675.1 Eubucco bourcierii | reverse complement strand
AGGGACACCTCCCACTAGAACAGGGCACTCAAGGCCTCATCCAGCCTGGCCTTGAACACCTCCAGGGAGGTTGTGGAGCACAGAAGACCTCCCTGGGCAACCTGTGCCAGTGTGTCACCACCCTCAATGCAAACAACTTCTTCCTAACCTCCAGTTTCAGGCTCCCCTCTGCCACTTCAGACGCATTCCTCCTCCTCCTGTCATGACAAAACCTTGTCAATAGTCCCTCCCCAGCCTTCCTGCAGCCCCCTTCAGATCCTGCAAGGCCACTCCAAGCTCTCCTGGAAGCCTTCTCCTCTCCAGGCTGCACAGCCCCAACTCTCTCAGCCTGTCCTCACAGCAGAGCTGCTGCAGCCCTCTCAGCATCTTGGTGGCCTCCTCTGCACTGGCTCCAACACTTCCATGGCCTTCCTGTGCTGGGGGCTCCAGAACTGCACCCAGGACTGCAGGTGGGGTCTGAGGAGAGCAGAGCCAAGGGGCACAATCCCCTCCCTTGCCCTGCTGCCCACACTGCTCTTGCTGCAGCCCAGCACACAGTTGCTGTCTGGGCTGCACTCACACTGCAGCCTCAGCTTGAGCTTTTCATCACCCCAGACCCCCAGGGCCTGTTCCTCAGGGCTGCTCTCAGCCATTCCCCACCCAGCCTGGAGCTGTGCTTGGCATTGTGCCTACCCAGGTGCAGGACCTTACACTTGGCCTTGTTGAATGTCCTGAGGTTGGCCTGGGCACAGCTCTGCAGCCTGTGCAGGTCCCTCTGGATGGATCCCTGCCCTCTAGCAAGCGACTGTGCCACACAGCTTGGTGCCAGCTGCACACTTGCTGAGGCTGCACTGATTCCTCTGTCCATGGCACTGACAAAGATGTCAAACAGCACTGGTCCCCACAAAAATGGTGTCACCCACATTGATAAAGGCAGAGGAGAAGGGGGAGAGTGACACTTCTTGTGCTGGAGGGGAGTTTGGTGTGCATGGGCTCTGGAGGGGGACTGAATCCTCTCTAATCCCCCTGCTCAGCTCTGATGGTGCCAGGTCAAAGGGCCTGAGCTCTTGTGTGCTTTCCAAGGCTCTTAGCACAGGATTTGGGTGTGATTTGCTCTTCTGCAGCCCTTTGGCTGCCATTCCCAGATGATCCAGCCAAGCTGTGGAGCAGAGGCAGCAAAGGGGACAGTGAGGAGCTGGGTGGGCATCTCTTGCTGCCCTCACTCAGCCCTGTTATGGCTGCAGGATAAAGGGTCCCCTGGGGTCTAGTGGGCAATGCTTTCCCTATCTGAGCTGGGTGTAGTGGTCATGAGACCTCCAGAGCTGCTGACACCCAAATCCTTCTGGTCCAACACTTAGCATGAGTCATTTAGAGCACTGAGGGAACCTTTAGTGAAATTTCTGTCCCTGCTTTAGACTGTGCTGGGACATGAGCCCCAGGTTGTGCCCAGAGAGGTTTAGGTTGGTCACAAGGAGCAATTTCTTCCCCCAAAGTGTTGTGAAGCTCTGGGCCAAGCTGCTGAGGGCAGTGGTGGAATCCCCATCCCTGGAAGGGTTTCAAAGCTGTGTAGATGTGGTGCTGAGAGCCATGGTTTGGTGGTGACCTGGCAGTTGGACTTGGTGATCTTAAAGATCTTTCCTAACCAAAACAATTCTCTGACTCTTTGCATCAGGGCCTGGTGGAACAGCAGCAAATCTGTGACCTTTCTGAGCACTGAAGGTGTGGGAATAGGGCAGGTGGCTGGGATCTGGATGATGTCCAAGCTGGATCCTGGCCCTGGTTGGTCCTGTTGCTGGCACATCAGTGCCAAGCTCCTGGGCTGGGCAATGGGGACATGTCACGAGTGGGTCTGCAGGGCAATCCTGAGCATGGCCTGGTGCACCTTGCAGGGTGAGATGGGGCAGAAGGGCAGCAGTGGGGACAGGATGAGCATTGGGTTGGGATTTCCTTCCTGCCCTGAGGAGCTTGGGCCTGCTTGGGCCAGCTTTGCATTGGGCACCTGGAGAGGGCTGCACAGAGGACCTGGGAGTGCCACATGTGGGTCCTCCCTTGCCAACCACGGGAGGATCAAAGGTGGGGATGTGACTTGTGTNAGGGTCAGGACAGTGCCTGTGACACTATCCTTGAGGACCAGGGGCTGTGAGGGATGGATCCAGCACATCCAAGGGGTCCTGCTCCTTCCAACCTTGCTCTGACCACTTGGAGCCTCCCTGGCTCAGGTTCAAAGCCTGGATGAAGTTTCCCTTCTGGGTGCAATCCAGGCAGCTGCCTGTGCTGCGATGCAGGCTGATGGATGGGGAGGCAGCCACAGGTCAGGAGGTGGAGCTGCCACCCTGCATGATTTGTGGTTTCCTGGGCTGCCAATATCTCTGTTCCTCTCCCCTTCATCCAGCCACGTGAGGAGGAGCAGACTCCTCACTGCTGGGGGTGGGGGAAGTAGGGGGGCCCTGCATGACCAGGGGGGTTCAGTGCACATGGAGCATTAAGGATCTAAGGGGCAGGAAATCCCAATAAACACCAACTGCTCCCAGGATTTATGGCATGAGCCTGACCTAAACTAGCAGGCCTGCAGCTGGGGCAGCCTAGCTGGGAGGAGGTTTCTGTCACTACCTTGGGAGTGGAGCAGCATGGGGGCTTTAGGTTTTTTTGGGGGGGTGGGGACAGTTGTGTCCTCCAGAAACACCTGGAGGTGTTTCCTACCTCTTTAGCATGGAATCACAGGATGACAGAGGTTGGAAGGGACCTCTGGAGGTCATCTAAACCAAACCCACCTTACTTCACCTAGAGCAGATTGCACAGGATGACATTCAGGTGGGTTTGGAGTGAGTCCAGAGATGGAGACTCCATCACCTCTCTCAGCAACCTCTCCACCACCCTCAGCATAAAGAATCATAGAATGGGTTAGGTTGGAAGGGACCTCAAAGCTCAGGCAGTGCCAACCCCCTGCCATAGGCAGGGACACCTCCCACTAGAACAGGTTGCTCAAGGACTCATCCCACCTGGTCCTGAACACCTCCAGGGAGGTGTGATCAAAGATCCCATTCTGTGTTTCTGTGCTCCACAACCTCCCTGGGCAACCTGTGCCAGTGTCTCACCACCCTCAACCTGTGCCAGTCTCTCACCACCCTCACTCCAAACAATTTCCTCCTAACATCCACTTTCAATCTCCCCTCTGACACTTCAAACCCAATCCTCCTCCTTCTGTCATTCCCAGCCCTTGTCAATAGTNCAACCCCCTCAGCCTGTCCTCACAGCAGAGCTGCTGCAGCCCTCTCAGCATCTTGGTGGCCTCCTCTGCACTGGCTCCAACACTTCCATGGCCTTCCTGTGCTGGGGGCTCCAGAACTGCACACAGTAAAGAAGTTCTTCCTCATGTTTAGATCAATAAACTCTGCTCTCCTGCAGGCTGGTGTGTGAGGGGCAGGTGTGGGAGAGATTTCTCTTGTGGCCAGGGAGCTGGCTCCAGAGAGCCATTTTTGTCCCTGTGAGGTGTTTTAGTGGTGTGAAGTTGTTCCTGCTGCTGTCAGCAGCTCTGGGAGGTGGATCTCTCTGGGAGGTGGATCTCTCTGGGAGGTGGATCACAGGATGTTAGGGATTGGAAGGGACCCAAAGAGATCATTGACTACCAAGGGGTGCAGGGGGACAGCCTACCTAACATGGCCTTCACAGTAGGCTGCAGGAGCACCTCCTTTTTCGCTGCCCTTGGTGCCTGCAGCGTTGTTCCTTTGCTCTTCTCTCTCCAGCTGAAGGTGTGCAGGGTTTTTCTCTCCTCTTAGTTGCCCCAGAGGTGCTGCCACCACCACTGATGGGCTCAGCCTTGGCCAGAGGTGAATCTGTCTTGGAGCCAGCTGGCATTGGCCCTTCTGGACATGGGGCAAGCTCCTAGCAGCTTCTCACAGAAGCCACCCCTGTATCCCCCTGCTACCAAAACTTGCCACACAACCCCAATACAGTTTCCAAGGAGACAAAGCAAGCTGCTGCCTCACAGGGATGTGTCCCCTTTGCTCCCGGCTGCCTCTGGACTCCATCCCATCTCTCCTGGCCTCTTCTCTCTCCAGGCTGTTCCCCCAGCACCATGAGCAGTGCTGGGTGTCCCAGTATCTCCCCAGAGTGAATCAGTGTTGAATCACACCTCCAGGGCACATCACTCCCATCCTCAGCCTCCCCTTGCCATGGATTTGGGCCTCTGGGGCTTTGCAAGAGACAATCCCCGGTTCCCTCTGGGTTAATTCTGGTGGATAACAGGCTTCAGTGAGCTGCTGGTGACCATGGATTTAAGGCTCCAGGATGGTGCATTATCTTAGGAGCAAAGTCTGAGTCTTCTCAGTGGCTTGGAAAGTGTGTTGGAGAGTGGCAGGGTATAGCCAGTGGCTGCTGTTGCTGGAGATAAGGGAATGGATCTGGCCGGGACATAGAATCATAGAATGGGAAGGTTGGAAGGGACCTCAAGGATCAGCCAGTTCCAACCCCCTGCCATAGGCAGGGACACCTCCCACTAGCACAGGGCACTCAAGGCCTCATCCAGCCTGGCCTTGAACACCTCCAGGAAGGGAGCATCCACAACCTCCCTGGGCAACCTGTGCCAGTGTCTCACCACCCTCACTGTAAATTCAGCAGCACTTGGAGCAGAGAAAGAGACTTAAAAACCAAACTCCTCTTGACCTTCCTGAGACATTTGTGCTCCCAGGAGTGTGCTCCCACTCTGTCACCACAGGTGGATGACACACCTGCAGCACCCCAGTAACTGTATGGGCAGGGTTTGAACACCAAACATCTCCTTGGCTTAGGGACCAAAGCAGCAATCAGCTCACAGCCACTGGGAAGGGTCAGAGAATCACAGAATCACAGAATCAGAATCTCAGAATCACAGAATCAGAATCACAGAATCACAGAATCACAGAATCACAGAATCAGAATCACAGAATCACAGAATCATAGAGTCAGTCAGGGCTGGAAAGGACCACAAGGATCATCCAGTTCCAACCCCCCTGCCATGGGCAGGGACAACACTCACACTTCCCAGCCCCAGGCATCAAGGCCTGCCAGGTTTGCTGTCCCTTGCCAGCTGATGGGCTCCAGGAGAAGGAATGTGGGGACAAAATGCCAGTTGAGCCACGAATTTCTATGCCCTGTGATAGCATAAAGGAACTGGAACCTTCTGTGAGGAACAAAGGCTGAGAGCCCTGGGGCTGAGAGCCTGCAGAAGAGCAGCCCCAGAGAGGATCTGAGCAATAAATAGCAAGAAATAGACAGTGGGGGGCAAAGAGCTGGGCCCAGACTCATCTCAGTGGTGCCCAGGGACAGGACAAGAGGCAGTGACCACAAACTGGGACCCAGGAGGTTCCATCTGAGCAGGAGGCAAAACTCGTTTGGTATGAGGGTGCTGGAGGCCTGGAGTAGGCTGCCCAGAGAGGTTGTGGAGTCTCCTTCTCTGGAATGATTCCAACCCCCTCTGGCCATTGTGATCCTGGGGAAGCTGCTGTGGGTGCCTTTCTGTAGCAGGGGGCTTGGACTGGGTGGTCCTCAGAGGTCCCTTCAACCCCCATGTTGTGGGTCTATAGTTCCATGATTCTATGCTTCCATGATTCTCTGATTCCATGGTTCTATTTAATGTCATTGGGACCTTCTGACTTTTCAAAACTCCTTTATAATTCCAGTCTGGAATGAAAACAGAGAAGCTGGAAGCTCTTATCAAGAGGTAAAACACTCCAACAGGTGAAGGGGACCCTTCAGCCCCTTTATTTTGAATTTAAGCACTAAACTGGCTTGTTACATCTTGAAACATCTGATGCTATCTGGCAGATCAAAGCCTCCTTGCTTGGGTTGTAATGAAGTGTCAAACTGTTCCCTTGCAACGCAAACAGGAGACACTTTGATCTGCAAAACAAGATGTTTGTTTAAGAGCCCTGCTAGCAAGGGCTCTTCAGGTTTTCACACAGCTGGGAAGCAGGGAAGCATTTGAAGTCTGATGTTGTTTGGTATTGGGAAGGTGCCAGGCTATTTGCAGTGGTGCCCTGTGATAGGATGAGGGGTAGTGGGTACAGACTGGCATCCAAGAGGTTCCACTTCAACAGGAGGGAAATCTTGTTTGGTGTGAGGGTGCTGGAGGCCTGGAGCAGGCTGCCCAGAGAGGTTGGGGAGTCTCCCCTGGAAAGATTCCAACCCCTCTGGCCATTGTGCTCCTGGGCAAGCTGCTGTGGGTGCCCTGCTTGAGCAGGAGGTTGGACTGGGTGAGCTCCAGAGGTCCTTTCTAACCCCCACCATTCTATGATTGTGTGATTCCATGATTTTATCAAGTCCTCCTATGAGGATGTGGAAGTGTTGGAGCCAGTGCAGAGGAGGCCACCAAGATGCTGAGAGGGCTGCAGCAGCTCTGCTGTGAGGCCAGGCTGAGAGAGTTGGGGCTGTGCAGCCTGGAGAGGAGAAGGCTTCCAGGAGAGCTTGGAGTGGCCTTGCAGGATCTGAAGGGGGCTGCAGGAGGGCTGGGAGGGACTATTGAGAAGGTCTGGGAATAGCAGGACAAGGGGAATGGGTTTGAAGTGTCAGAGGGGAGATTGAAAGTGGATGTTAGGAGGAAGTTGTTTGCAGTGAGGGTGGTGAGACACTGGCACAGGTTGCCCAGGGAGGTTGTGGAGCACAGAATAACCCAACATGATCTTTGATCACGTTGGGTGATTCTGTGCTCCACAACCACCCTGCAGGTCTTCTGTGCTCCACAACCTCCCTGGAGGTGTTCAGGACCAGGCTGGATAAAACCTTGAGTGACCTGTTCTAGTGGGAGATGTCCCTGCCTGTGGCAGGGGTGGTGATGGTAGTGGGGTTGGAACTGGCTGAGCTTTGAGGTCCCTTCCAACCTAACCCATTGTGTGATTCTATGATTCTGTGAGAGCAGCTGAGAACCTCTGCTACTGCCACACTTGTGCCAAGAGTCAAACCCAAAAGTCCCCTGTGAGCTGGGGACTCAAACTGATCAACATTCTACCAGTTTCCAAAAGCAGCTGTTGGTTCCCTCCCCCCCCCCACCCTTTTCCAGGAGGCTTTTCCATGGCAATTATTACAACAAAGCCAGCAGCATCCTGGCCTGGAGCTGCAGTGATGTGGCCAGCAGGAGCAGGAGAGAGATTGTGTCCCTGTACTGGGCACTACTGAGGTCACAGCTTGAATCCTGTGTTCAGTTTTGGGGCCCTCACTCCAAGAAGCATATTGAGAGGCTGGAGTGTGTGCAGAGAAGGGCAACAAAGCTGGGGAGGGGTCTGGAGAACAGGGCTGGGGAGGAGCAGCTGAGGGAGCTGGGGATGTGCAGTGTGGAGAAGAGGAGGCTGAGGGCAGAGCTCATTGCTCTCTACAGCTCCCTGAAAAGAGGGGAGGTTGGAGTGAGGTGGAGGTTGGGCTCTGCTCCCAAGGAACAAGCTATAGGAGAAGAGGAAATGACCTCCAGCTGCATGAGGAGAGCTTTGGGCTGACCATGAGAACAACTTCTTTGCTGCAGGAGTTGTTAGACATTGGATCAGGCTGCCGAGGGAGTCATTGTCTCTGGAGGTGTTCAGAAAATATGTGGCCATGGCACTTGGGGCCATGGTTTGATGGCCATGGTGGTGTGGGGTTGATGGTAGGACTGGATGATCTTAGAGAGCTTTTCTAACCAAAACAGGTTGCCCAGAGAGGTGATGCAGGACCCCATCCCTGGAGATACTCAAGGTCAGGCTCGATGTGGCTCCAAGCAACCTGCTCTGGTTGGGGATGTCCCTGCTGACTGCAGGGAGGCTTGGCCAAGATGACCTTCTGGAGCTCCTTCCAGCTCAGTGCACTCAGTGCATTCTGTGACCTGGCCAGGCTGGAGCTGCTCACAGGTCTCTCCCCTCTTGGCTGCAGGCTCAGCGCTGGCGCAACGAGAACTATGAGAGGCCTGTGGACCTGGAGGGCTCTGGGGATGATGACCCCTTTGGGGAAGATGAACTGGATGATGTCTACTCAGGCTCTGGCTCGGGCTGTAAGTAGCTGTGGGGTCCCTGAGGAGGGGTCACAGGGGAGCTTGGCTGTGGGTTTTGGTGGGACTGGGAAGAGGATTGCCATGGGATGTCGGGGCAGAGGTCACTCCTTATCCTTCTTCCTGGAGCTACTCTCCTGCCCTCTCCTAGGCAGGAACAGTTCCAAAGGTTGGGCTTAGCTGACTCAATCTCCTATCTCAGTCCCTGGCCATCCTGGGCAGGGTTAGCTCTTCCCCAGCACACCAGCATGAGCCGTGCTTTAGTGGCTTCACTGACCTCAGAAAGGAGCTCAGATGGTAGCTCACAGCCCTTGGGCTCTGCTGAGCCTGGGACCAGTCCACAATCCCACTGGTTTTAGGGCTGTGGGCAGGGACTTGTCACCACTGGGAGGTGCTGGGGCAGCAGCAGCTTCACCATTCACTCTTCTTCCCCTTTCAGATTTCGAGCAGGAGTCAGGGCTGGAGACAGCAGCCACCCTCACCACGGACACGCTCCCCACCACAGCGGCCGTGCTGCCTGTCACCCTGGTGCAGCCTGTGGCAACCCCCTTTGAACCCTTCCCTGCTGAGGACACCAACCCCGAGCAGACAACCAGCGTCTTGTATATCCCCAGGGTGACAGAGACACCAATGGTCCCCAGCTGGAAAGCAACCACCGCCACTACTACTACCACCAGCGACTCACCTGCCACCACGATGAGCTCCACCACCACCACGACCACCACTGCAGCCACCACCACCACCACGACCACCACCACTGTGGCCACCACCACCAGCACCACTGTAGCCACTGCCAAGCCCACCACTGTCCGGAGGTTCCTGCCTCCCTTGGTCACCAAGGCAGCCACCACTCGAGCCACCACCTTGGAGATGCCAACCACCTCCACCCCTGAAACCAGCACACCAACAGAGGTGGCCACGTCGTGGCTCGTCCCCACCAGCACAGCTAAGCCCAGGTCTCTGCCAAAACCAAGCACCTCCAGGACTGCAGACCTCACAGAAAAAAGCACTGCCTTGCCATCCAGTCCTGCCACGCTGCCACCCACAGAAGCCCCCCAGGTAGGAGGCAGGAGCTCTTCTCACCTACTTGTGGGCCGTGTTGGAAGTCACAGCATGCTGGTGGGAAGTGTTTGTGGTTGATCTGTTCTTAGCTGGTTGCTCTGAGGGAAATTAAGCCAGGCTGAGCTCTTCCCAGCTCTGTGGAGAGTGGAATATTTGGGAAGCTGCAGAGGGCAGAATAAAGGAGGGGGGGGAGAAGGAGGGAGGGGGGATTAGCTTGAGCAGAGCATGGTGATGAGGATGGTGGATGGCAGCCAGGGGCATGCCACATGTCTGGTGTCCCTGACTCTGCAGCTTCCTCAGGCAGGATGGAAGCAAGGCTGGGGGTCCCACCACCTCACGGGGAGTGAGCTTGGAGTCTGGGCTCATGGTACCATTCCAGGTTTGCAGCCCTTCATCAGGAGGCCCAGGAGAGCCAGGAGGCTTGGGGATGTGGTTTAGGAGTGAACCTTGTAGAGTAGGATTATCGGTTGGACTTGGTGATCCTGAGAGGCTTTGCCAACCTGCCTGTCTCTGTGATCCTGTGAACTGCTCTGCAGTTGTGGTTTGATGGTGCATTCGCATCCCGCTGGGTGTCCTGAGCTGGGGATTTCATCCAAGCATCCATCTCCCGCTGTGAGCCCCTCGGGGGCCCTATGCAAAGAGCTCTGAGTGAAAGGTGCAGTGATGAGTCTAAACCAGTCCCCTTCTCTGGCTGCGGAGTGCTCTGGGCTCTCGCTGACCTTCAATTAATCTCTGTCACAAAAGCTCCTGCTGGTGGGGAGCACTGAGCCATGCGCTTGTGCCCCGGGCACTGTGACATGGAGAGGGCTGCTGTCACCAGCCCCTGCTTCTGCCCATCCACCTCTTTGCTCATCTCCATGTGGAGCGTCCCCAAGCAGCTGTGAAGGAGCCTTTTGCTCTGCGAAGGAGGGAACCAGGGAGGCTTTGCCTGGGCATGCTCAGTGGGGTCCAGCCAGCTCAGTCTGGGGACATGGCAGGCTGCTGGGACAACAGGGTGGTGAGACACTGGCACAGGTTGCCCAGGGAGGTTGTGGATGCTCCCTCCTTGGAGGTGTTCAAGGCCAGATTGAAAGAGGCCTTGAGTAACCTGTACTAGTGGGAGGTGTCCCTGCCTATGGCAGGGGGTTGGAACTAGATGATCCTTGAGGTCCCTTCCAACCTTCCCATTCTATGATTCTATGATTCTAACTCCCATGCCATGGGCAGGGACATCTAGTGGGAGATGTCCCTGTTCATCACAGGGAGGTTAGAACTAGACTATCTTTAAGGTCCCTTCCAACCCAATCTTTAAGGTCCCTTCCAACCCAACCCATTCTGTGATGCTATGACAATGGAGAGGGTCAGGGGGGTTTGGTCCCAAGAGAGCTGCAAGTGTGGGAATGTGCAAGAGGGAATGAGGAAGGCAGGGGTGGGCTGGAGGGGGCTGGAGAAACTCATCTCAGAAGGCCACAGGTCTTGTGAGGAGCAGCTGAGGGAACTGAACTTTTTGAGCTTGGCAAAAAGGAGCCTGAGTGGAGACCTTCTGAGCCTCTACAAGTGCCTGAAAAGAAGGTAGGGGCCATGTGGGTGTTGGTTTCTCCTCCCAAGGAACAAGCAATAGGACAATAGGAAATGGCCTCAAGTTGCACCAGGGAAGGTTTATGTTGGACATGAGGAACAATTTCTTCTCCCCTGAGGGTTGTCAAGGCCTGGCCCAGGCTGGCCACACCTGGAGTCCCCATCCCTGGAGGGGTATCAAAGCTGTGGAGATGTGGTGCTGAGTGCCATGGTTTAGTGGTGTCCTGGCAGTGCTGGAGTAAGAGCTGGGGTCAGAGTTGCACTTGATGATCATAGAATCATAGAATGGGANAGCCCTTATCAATAGTCCCTCCACAGCCTTCCTGCAGCCCCCTTCACATCCTGCAAGGCCACTCCAAGCTCTCCTGGAAGCCTTCTCCTCTCCAGGCTGCAGAGCCCCAACTCTCTCAGCCTGTCCTCACAGCAGAGCTGCTGCAGCCCTCTCAGCATCTTGGTGGCCTCCTCTGCACTGGCTCCAACACTTCCATGGCCTTCCTGTGCTGGGGGCTCCAGAACTGCACCCAAGACTGCAGGTGGGGTCTGAGGAGAGCAGAGCCAAGGGGCACAATCCCCTCCCTTGCCCTGCTGCCCACACTGCTCTTGCTGCAGCCCAGCACACAGTTGCTGTCTGGGCTGCACTCACACTGCAGCCTCCTGTTGAGCTTTTCCTCACCCCAGACCCCCAGGGCCTGTTCCTCAGGGCTGCTCTCAGCCATTCCCCACCCACCCTGGACTGTGCTCAAAGGTCTCTTTCAAAGAAAATAATTCTACAGCTCCATGATCCTCTAATCTGCCTGTCCTGTGTTTTATTTCCATGGTGGTTTTGTCACCTTGCCAAAGGGGCTTAGTTAGAGCCCATGTCAGAGAGAGAGGCTGGCTGCATTGTCCTGGGTGAGAGGGACCCCTCTTCCTCTCCATCTTCCTGCCCCTGGGTGGCTGAAAGGAGAAAAGGGAGAAGGAAGGGACTCCCCTGGGCCCATCCAGTGGCATCTGATCCTTACATGGCTCTGTTGCTGGAACTTAAAAAGGTTGCATCACTTCACATCTAACGAAGAGCCATCTCTGAGGTGTTTCAGCCAGCAGCAGTCTGCACTGAGGGACAGAGCCCAAACAAGGGTCTGGGATGTGAGGATCTCTTTAGGGGCAGCTACACAGAACAGGTGAGAGGTCATCTCCAGGGCATCTGGGATGGAGACAGACAAGAATTGTCCAGTCGAGCCACACTCAACATTTTGGTGACCACTAAGATGTTATGTTGCTTGCTGTAGTGTAACTGCCCTCTTCAGTGACACAGGGAAGGGACACCTCAACCCTGTTCTCCATGTTCCTTGCTCAGAAGGTCTGCCTTTAATTGGTACTGTGATGTCCCTCTTCATAAGACAGCAGTGTGCCCAGTTGGCCAAGAAGGCCAATGGCATTCTGGCATGTGTCAGGAGCAGTGTGGCCAGCAGGACCAGGGCAGTCCTTCTGCCCCTGTGCTGGCACTGGTTAGGCCACACCTTGAGTGCTGTGTCCAGTTCTGGGCTCCTCAATTCAAGAGAGATGTTGAGGTGCTGGAAGGTGCCCAGAGAAGGGCAGCAAGGCTGGGGAGGGGCCTGGAGCACAGCCCTGTGAGGAGAGGCTGAGGGAGCTGGGGGTGTGCAGCCTGCAGGAGAGGAGGCTCAGGGCAGAGCTCATTGCTCTCTGCAGCTCCCTGCAGGGAGGTTGGAGCCAGCTGGGGTTGGGCTCTACTGCCAGGCACCCAGGAACAGAAGAGGACACAGCCTCAAGCTGTACCAGGGCAGGGTCAGGCTGGATGTTAGGAGGAAGTTCTTCAGAGCAGGAGTGATTGGCATTGGAATGGGCTGCCCAGGGAGGTGATGGAGTGCCCATGCCTGGAGGTGTTTAAGAGGAGGCTGCATGAGGCACTCAATGCCATGGGTTAGTTAATGAGAAGGTGTTAGGGGATAGCTTGGACTGGCTGATCTCAGAGGTCTTTTCCAACCTGCTTCATTCTGTGATCCTCTGACATCAGAGGTGCTGGAGGCAGGAACCACCCTTTGGTCCTTGTCCCCTGTCCTTTCTCCCAGATGGAGCCAGGGGAGGTGACCACAGTCCTTGACAACGAGCTGGAGATCCCAGTCAGCAGCGGCCCCAGCGGGGACTTTGAAATCCGAGAGGAGGAGGAGACGACTGTGCCTGAGCTGGGCAACGAGGTGATGGCTGCGGCGACCCCGCCGGGCGCGCCCGGGCCGGGCAAGGACGCGGAGCCAGGGCTGCTGGACAACACGATAGACTCGGGCAACTCGGCTGCTCAGCTCCCCCAGAAGAACATCCTGGAGAGGAAAGAAGTGTTGATAGGTGAGAGCAGAGCTCCTGGGCTTGTGGGGTGCAGTGTTTGGAGCGGGGAGGGAGGTCAGGCAGCTGGGTTGGGTGTCCATGCCTCGGGAGTGGGGATGGTCGTTGGCAGGGTGTTGGTGTAGCAGCAAAGCTTGGCTAACTCACAGTCGCCTGCCAATAGTGCTCCAAGGCTAGAGGGGTCCCCTCAAGCCTTTGTCAAGAGAGTGCAGAGCTGTGCTCAAGTTGATTTTGCTAAGATGGCTTTCTAGGGGAAAAAAAATAATGGGATGTGAGTGGAAAGCTGAAGCTGTGCTGCTGGCAGAATGCCACCAACCACCTCTGACTGCAGGGGAGCAGAGAGGGCCCCTGGGAGGGCCACTTGTCCCAGCCAGAGAGATGGGGCAGTGGTGTCCATGTCCCACTGCTGGCTCAAGGAAGATGTAGGCATGGCCAAGCAGCTATAGTTTTGGTGGTCTTCAGCTGAGCTTCAGGGATGCCAACAGACACCCAAATGAGCAACTCCTGGGGGGTACTTTCTGCACCTTCTGTGCTGCATGAGAAGAAATGGCCTCCAGGTTTAGGTTGGATAGCAGAAAGAACTTCACTGACAGGGTTCTCAAACACTGGCCCAGGCTGCCCAGGGAGGTGGTTGAATCCTCATCCCTGGAGTTGTTTCAAAGAGGCTGAGATGTGGTGCTGAGGGCCATGGTTTAGCACCAGTCTTGGCAGAGTTAGGGAATGGTTTGACCTGATCTGAAAGGTTTTTTCCAACCAAAGGTTTTCTGTGATTCTGTGAGGTTGCAGACTGTGCAGGGTCCTCTCTGTACCTGGGCTGCCTCAAGCCAGTCCACCACCCACTGTACAGCTGTAGAGTATCTACTACCACCTTCAGGTCCTCCTCGCCCTTTGGCATCGCCACGCTTGGGGGCTCGTTGAACCTCCTTGAGTCACACCCCACAGCATTAGCTCCTCACCTTCATTTTCAGTTTCCTCATCCTGAGGTGCCAGGAGAAAAGTTGCTTGCAAAGCACAAACCAAGCTGGCATCCAAAATGTTAACCTCCCCCAGGTCGTTTGTGCGGGGTTGGCACTGACAGGCCATGCCACTTCTTTGTGTTACAGCCGTGATCGTGGGCGGTGTGGTGGGAGCCCTCTTTGCTGCCTTCCTGGTCATGCTGCTCATCTACAGGATGAAGAAGAAAGATGAGGGCAGCTACACGCTGGAGGAGCCCAAGCAAGCCAATGTGACCTACCAGAAGCCTGACAAGCAGGAGGAGTTCTATGCGTAGAAGCAGAGCCTGGCGTGCCTCGCGCTCCTCCCTCCCTGCTCCAAACCTCCCTTCCTCCTCTCCTTCATCCAATCTCTCTCTTTCTATCTCTCTCTTTCTCTCTCTCTCTTTTTATTTGGATCAGACTGTGAATTTAAAAAGCAAAACTGGCAACAGCTAACAGAGAAAGGACATCTTCAGCGTGATGGAAGCTCAGAGCTCAGGCCGGGCACCTCTGGCCGTGCTGCAGCGGGAGGGAGCCGGCGCCAAGGAACCTGTGCCCAGGGACCGTGGGATCGGGGCGGTGGAGCTGGAGCTTGGTGGAGCTGGAGCTCGCTGTGCTTTTCCCACCAGCACGATGGACTCTGGGATCTGGACACCTTCTACCAGCCCTGGGGCACAGGGGGGTTGGTTTGGATTTATCTTCCTCCTTTTTTTTTTTTTTTTTTTTTTGTTGTTGTTTTTGTTTTGCTTTGTTTTGTTTTGTTTTTTTGGTTTTTATTTTTTGTTTCCCTTTGGAGAGGAGGGAGGTTTCTGTCCCTCTCTCTGTTTTTTGTTATGCTCTTGTGGAACGGGGTCAGTTGCTTTGCAGGAATTCCCTTGGCTCCCTGCTCCTGTTTGAAGAGAGGACACAGCTCTCAAATCCACTACAGACCTTGAGGATAAAGCACAAGGGGCTGGAATACCTGATGCCCTGGGGTTTGCTCTTGGAGTGGGGAAGGCAGAAATCCTTCCCCCCACCACCTCCCCACCCCAAAACATGGCCAGTATGCTGGAAGTAATCTCTTGAGATCAACTCTTGGGAGAGCTTTGTGGAGCAGCAAGAAGCTGCCTTGGCCTTACCTCCTGCTGCCGTCACCGCCTCGCTCCACCGCATCGCTGTGCGCCTCCAGAGACCTTACAGCTGCAGAACCTGCCTGTTGCTGGCCACTGAGGGCTTGAGAAGGGACCTGGCTCCTGCTGGGTTGTCACTGTGACCAATAAAACTCAGCTTGTGCAGTACGACCGCCGGCGCTGGTTTTAAAATGGAACAGGACGTTGCTTGGCAGGCAGCTGGCAGGGAGAGGAGTTGGAAATGGAGACGTTCAGTCCTCTCCCTGGTGCCTCCAGAGAGGGGATAACAAAGCTCTACAAGGTGTGAGATGAAGCCTAAGAAAAGAAATGCGAAGCAGAGCCCATGCTCTGCCCCCTCAAGGTCGGGCAGTGGTCCCCCCATCAGGCCACTTGCAGCCAGAAGGTGAGGAAGATGAGGCAGAGCAGTGGCTTTTCACTGCTCAGCCCCAGGGCGGGTTGGCTGCCACATAACTCTTTGCAACACCCAGGACTGATGGTTTGTGTTTCTTTTGTTACTGCTTAAATTCCAGTATAACCCACAGGGCACCCAGGAGCCTGAGAGCAAGAGATCCTGGAAGCCATCATCACCCCGGTGTAGTGATTTTCCCCTCTGAGGTTACTGAAGGTGCAGAGTAGCAGGTCCTGACCTAGAGCTCAGCTGTGCCTTCTAGAAAGGCTTAGATGTTTTGGAGCAAGATTCTGCACAGGAAAGTCAATTAAACATCTCCACAAGCTGGTTTTTAATTAGCTGAAGTGCAGTTTGTGGTGCAGTCTAGGAGCTTTGGTTGCCATCTTGGTGGTGTCCCATGGAGATTTTGGCTTTGCTCTTAGAGCAGCTGAAACAAGATAAATGGAGGGGGAGGGAGGGATATTGGTTGCTTTGACTTTGCTGCATCATAAATTAACCTGCACAAACATGGTGACACTTTGGCCCCTTAGTGGATGTAGGGATTTATGACCCTGTAAGAGGCTACCAGACAGCAGAGCTGCTTGTGTTAGGAGCTGGAGAGGCCAAATGTATCTTGTAGAGATCTATCAATCTATACATATATACACTCATACATACACTGTTATATAGAGATAGGAAATGGAACCCTTGCAGCTTCCCATTGCACTGCATGAAGTGGTTGGAAGGGATTTGTGAAGCTGGGAGGTTTGGGCTGTGCTCCTTTGGGCTCTGCAGTGAAGGCATTTGTAGCCCAGAAGGTCCCCAGGGCTGCATCCAAAGCAGTGTGGCCAGAGATGGAGAGAGGGGATCCTGCCCCTCTGCTCTGCTCAGCTTGAGACCTCACCTGCACTGCTGTGTCCAGCTATGAGACCCCCAACACAAGAGAGACCTGGACCTGCTAGAAAGGGTCCAGAGGAGGCCACAAAGATGATCAGAGGGCTGGAGAAGCTCTGCTGTAGGGACAGGCTGAAAGAGGCTGTTCAGCCTGCAGAAGAGAAGGCTCCAGTAAGACCATAGAGCTGTGTTTCAGTACAAAGGAGACTTGCAGGCAGGCTGGGGAGGGACTGTTCAGAAGGGTCTGTGGGGAGAGGATCAGGAGCAGTGGTATGAAACTGGAGCAGAACAGATCTAGGTTGAACATCAGGAGGAAATTTTGCACAGTGAGAGTGGTGAAACACTGGAACAGGTTGCCCAGGGATGTAGCTGAGGCCTCATCCTTGGAGACATTCAAGATCAGGCTTGGTGTGGCCCTGGGCAGCCTGCTCTAGTTGGAGGTGTCCCTGATGCCTGCAGGGGAGTTGGACAGGATGACCTCTGAAGGTCCCTCCCAACCAAATTCAGCCTGTGAATCTGTGACTCTGACCCAAAACACCTACCTGCTCTTACTTCAGGGCAGGGAGCAGAGCCTGAAACCCCCATTTTAGAGATATCAGCCTCAAATTTGTCATTGTTTTGGTTCTGCTAGTTTAAAAAAGATGGTCCTGTTGGATATGTCTTGGCTGGTGATGCTGAAAGGCAGATGTTGTCAGGAGTGTGTGTGTGTGTGTGTGTGTGTGTGCAACCATTTCTTGGATCCACCCCATCTGCAGAGGATGAGGATGCTGCAAAGGGAGGGCAACACATCCGAAAGTGTCTCAGTGCCAAGCTGGGTCCAAGAGCCACTTAGAATCATAGAATCATGGAATGGGAAGGTTGGAAGGGACCTCAAGGATCAGCCACTTCCAACCCCCTGCCATAGGCAGGGACACCTCCCACTAGTACAGGT
>VWZE01000354.1:28086-42464 GCA_013396675.1 Eubucco bourcierii | reverse complement strand
GTCCCTGGAGGTGTTCAAGGCAGGTTTGGATGTGGCACTTGGTGCCATGGTCTGGTCTTGAGGGCTGTGGTATTGGGTTGGACTTGATGAGCTTTGAGGTCTCTTCCAACCCTGGTGATACTGTGAGACTGTAAATATTAACAGTGTGACAGGAGCATCTTGAAAGTTCTCGAGGGATTTGGGCTGCAGGAACAACTGCAGCTGTCTAAATGGAAAGGTTTTCCCCAAAAGGGAGAATCAGAGAGTCACAGAATTGGTTAGGTTGGAAGGCACCTCAAAGTTCAGCCAGTTCCAACCCCCTGCCATAGGCAGGGACACCTCCCACTAGAACAGGATTCATCCAACCTGGTCCTGAACACCTCCAGGGAGGTTGTGGAGCACAGAAGACCTGCAGGGAGGTTGTGGAGCACAGAATCACCCAACAAAGATCAAAGATCACGTTGGGTGATTCTGTGCTCCACAACCTCCCTGGGAAACCTGTGCCAATGTCTCACCACCCTCAACTTGTGCCAGTGTCTCACCACCCTCAGTCTAAAGAACCTCTTCCTAACCTTCACTTTCAAACTCCCCTCTGCCACTTCAAACCCAGGGAGGTTGTGGCTGCTCCCTCCCTGGAGGTGTTCAAGGCCAGGTTGGATGAGGCCTTGAGTGCCCTGTGCTAGTGGGAGGTGTCCCTACCTATGGCAGGGGTTTGGAACTGGCTGATCCTTGAGGTCACTTCCAACCTTCCCATTCTATGATTCTATCTCTGAGGGAGAGAAGTGAAGCTTTGATCTGAATGCCTATGAAAGAGGAAGATAAATTGAATATTGGCTACTGGAATGTACCAAAAACCTTGTCCATCCTTGTGCTGACCTGGATTTGGGCCATGAGGGCTGCAAGAGCACAGCACCCACTGATGTAAAACTGGGAGGGAAGAAAAAAAAGGGAATAATGGGTTAGAGAGTGATGGACTGGGAAAGAAAACTACCATTCTGTTCATGCAAATGAGAACAATAAAGTGAGAGATAGATCAGTGTACAGAAAGCCAGTGCTGGACTCAACCCCTGCTGGCAGTGAGTCACTGTCACCAGTGGTGCTGTGGCAGATGTCCCAGATTAGATTCAGTGACAGATGAGAATCAGATTCAGGAGCTAGATTCTGGAACTGGATTCAGGAACTGAATCCATGATTCACTAATGTGCCCTTGTGGGATCCTGGAGGGCATTAAGCAGAGTGTGACAAGCAGATCCAGGGAGGTTCTCCTCTGTCTCTACTCTGCCCTGCTGAGACCTCATCTTGAGCACTGCCTTCAGTTTTGGGCTCCCCAGTTTCAGAGGGACAGGGACCTGCTGGAGAGAGTCCAAGGGAGAGCTGTGAGGATGCTGAGGGGACTGAGCACTGCCTGCTGAGGAGAGGCTGAGGGACCTGGGGCTGCTTAGTCTGCAGAAGAGAAGGCTGAGAGGGGATTGAATCAATGTTTAGAACTCTCTGAGGGCTGGGGGTCAGGAGGGGGGGACAGGCTCTGCTCACTGCTGCCTGGGCTAGGCCAAGGAGCAATGGATGGAAGCTGCAGCACAGGAGGTTCCAGTTCAACACCAGGGGCAACTTCTTGCCTGGAAGGGTCCCAGAGCCCTGGCACAGGCTGCCCAGAGAGGTTGTGGAGTCTCCTTCTGTGGAGCCTTTGCAGGCCTGTCTGGATGTGTTCTGTGTGCCCTGAGCTGGATTGTCTGCTCCTGCTCTGGCAGGGGTTGGACTGGATGAGCTCTTTGGGTCCCTTTCAAGTTCTAACATCCTGTGAGCCTTTGGACACATGGATCAGGATCAAAGGCAGCACAGAGAGAGTCCTCCTCAGATGTGGCCACTGGAGAAGAGATTCTCATGATCCCTCAGCCTCAACTTGCTCCTGCAGATGCCATCCATGGGCTGCAATCCCTCTTTGGGCAGCTGAAGGTCACCTGTTCTGTCTGCTACTCCCTGCAGCTGTCACCTCTGATTTCCTGCCCCCACAAGCTGTGGCAGTGCCCTTGGTCTGCACAGGACCAAGTCTCAGGCAGAGTTCTTCTGCATCCCAGCCCTTGGCAGGAACTCTCCCCCTGCTAGCAGCAGGTACTGGCTGTAAAACCTACCCTGAACTGCAGGAAGTGCCTCACTGAGCAGAGCCTGAGCTGGGAAGGGACAGCACTGCCCAGGGTAGGTTCTGTACCAGCTCAGAGCAGGGCACAAGAGTTGCCCCTACAGATAAAGCAGGATCCCAGCTCTGCAGACAGTTCTTCAGCCTGTAAGGGAGGCTCACTTGTGAGAAACTGTCTACTTGGCAGGCATAATCCAGTGACCTTCCAACCCTCCTCCAGCTCCAAGGAGCAGGCAGAAAAGTGAGTCCCCACGATGCAAGGCAAAGCTCAGAGCTTTGCAGTGCATTTGCAAAGCAGCTGCTGTGCTGCTGTGCTGCTGAAATCACTTCCCTGAGTAAATGGTCCATGAGGAGCACCTCAGACCTCTTTGCTTTCAATTTATAACAATGTCTCAGCAAGATCAGCCTGCCCTGGAACAAAACCTCTCCTGTGCTGGAGTCTGCAGAGCAGGGGAAGAGAAGAGGATGAGGACATTGAAAGGAAGCCCTGTGGGGATGACTCCAGCTTGAAGCTCTCAGAAAATGATACTGGTTTCCCAAAGAATGCAGAGCCAGATTATTGTGACAGTAAAGAGCAGGGGAGGGAGAAGGCAGCCAAGTGGAATTGTCTTAATGGCCACTAGAAGAGCATCCACTGGGTGAGGGTTGCCAAGGATCTCGACAAGCAGGACGCTGCTGTACTGGCAAGCCCTGGTGTGTAGAAGTGGGAAGGAACCCTTGAAGCACCTTGTTGACAGCAGCCAAGTGTCTGCAGGTTCTCAGAGGGTGTTTTGTGGCTGAATCCTCATCACATCATGAGGATATGGATGGAGATGAGCACCTGTCCCATGTGCTGGGGGTCCTCATTAGGGACTTCTCTTCTCAGTGATGCCCAATGCCAGCACAAGGGCAGTGGTGGAAGCTGAGTTATAGGAAGCTTCATTTAAACATGAGGAGGATTTTTTTTTTTCACTGTGAGGTTGACAGAACCCTGGAACAGGCTGCCCAGGGAGGCTGTGGAGTCTCCCTCTTTGCAGATATTCAAACCCTACCTGGATGTGTTCCTGTGTGATCTGCTCTGGTTGATGCTGTTCTGGCAGGGGTTGGACTGGCTGAGCTTTGGAGGTCCCTTCCAGCCCCTGACATGCTATGATCCTGCTGCCATTGTTGATTCTGTGCTCCAGCCAAGCTCAGTTGTGCAGTTCCATAGAATGAAAGAATGGTAGGGGGGTGGAAGAGACCTCTGGAGATCGAGTCCAACCCCTGCCAGAGCAGAATCACTTAAGGCAGGGCACACAGGAACACATCCAGGTAGGTTTGGAATCTCTCCAGAGAAGAAGACTCCACAACCTCTCTGAGCAGCCTGCTCCAGGGCTCCAGCATCTTCACACCAAAGAAGGTTTCCCTCATGTTGAGGGCTCCTGGGCTCCAGTTTGTGTCCACTGCCCCCTAAGCAGCCACATCCCCCCTGTCTGATCCTCCAACCTTCCATGCCTACATCAAGAGGAAAAAAATAAAACCAAATCACATTTCTAACAGAGCCTTTGGGGCTTCAGGAGCAAGGTTTTGATTGACAGGATGCACCAGTGGGCTGAGTGCCAGGCTGATGAGAGCTGAGCAGATTGTAATGAGATTCCTTCTGTAATTCCTGACAAGGAGCAGGCCCAGTGAGCCTCCATAAATCAGAGAAGCCTTCTGAGTTCCCTGTCTTGATGGAAACATCAGCAGGGAGACACTTGGTGCTAAATTGTCTGCTCCTTGGCAGGTATCCAGCCCTGAGAGCAAGGAGAGGGTTAGGGGAGAGTAGAGCATGGGATGAGGCTCTTCTTGCAGCCTTGAGGGCTGGATCCAGCAGCTCAGTGCCCTGATGTCCCCTATGGGGACAGGCTGAGAGAGTTGGGGCTCTGCAGCCTGGAGAAGAGAAGGTTTCCAGGAGAGTTTGGAGCAGCCTTGCAGGATCTAAAGGGGGCTACAGGAAGGCTGGGGAGGGACTATTGACAAGGACCTGGAATGCCAGGACAAGGGGAATGGGTTTGAAGTGTCAGAGGGGAGATTGAAAGTGGATGTTAGGAGGAAGTTGTTTGCAGTGAGGGTGGTGAGAGACTGGCACAGGTTGCCCAGGGAGGTTGTGGCTGTTGCCTCCCTGGAAGTGTTCAGGACCAGATTGGATGAGGCCTTGAGTGACCTGTGCTAGTGGGAGGTGTCCCTGCCTATGGCAGGAGGTTGGAACTGGATGAGTTTTGAGGTCCCTTCCAACCTTCCCATTCTATGATTCTATGAAAGTGGTTCATGATGTGTCTGCCTTGCCCAGAGGCCACTGTGGATCTCTACCTTTAGCCTAACTGCTACTAGTCCCAGGACAGCAGGATGGAGAATCTGACACTGCTGGATGAACAGCACTTGTGGGGCCCAAGCCCCATGGACAAGAGCCCTGGGGCTCATCAAGTGTCACTGCAGCCGATGTGGTGGCTCAGGTGCTGCTGGGCTTAGAATCATCCTGTCAGGGTTGGAAGGGACCACAAGGACCATCCAGTTCCAACCCTCCTGCCATGCCCAGGACACCTCACACCAGCTCAGGCTGGCCACAGCCTCATCCAGCCTGGCCTTAAACACCTCCAGGGATGAGGCTTCCAACACCTCCCTGGGCAACCCCTGCCAGGCTCTCACCACCCTCGTGCTCAACTTCTTCCTCACATCCAGGCTGAACCTCCCCATTTCCAGCTTTGTTCCATTCCCCCCAGCCCTATCACTCCCTGACATCCCAAAAAGTCCCTCCCCAGCTTTTTGTAGCCCACTTCAGATACTGAAAGGCCACCTGGGAGCCTTCTCCTCTCCAGACTGCACAGCCCCAACTCCCTCAGTCTCTCCTCACAGCAGAGCAGCTCCAGCCCTGCTCATCCTCATGGCCCTTCTCTGGACACCTTCCAGCACCTCCACATCCCTCTTGTCCCAGGGGCTCCAGAACTGGACACAGTACTCCAGGTGGGATCTCAGCAGTGCAGAGTAGAGGCGGAGCAGTGTGGAGCAGAGGCAGCCTGCTCAGAGCTGTGAGCTCAGCTGCCTCCAGTCCTCTCACCTGCCCTGCTCTTTGTTGAATTATTTAGGTCTGCTTGCTGAGATTTAAAACACCTCCTAGTTAGCCTGGTGAAAAATGTCCCTAGTTAGTGACATCTACCCTGCTTGGATCCATTTCTGGCATGTCTGAGGGTGATGGATATGAAGCCCAAGAAACCTTTTTTCCTCCCTCTCTCCAGCTCCAGCCTTGCACATTCCCTACTCGAGGATGCTGTTGAGGAGACTTTATTTATTTACCTTTGAGAGGCTGTGCATCTTCTCCTGCTGAAATCCCTCCAGCTTTATGAGCCATCCAGCCCCTCTGAGCTTGGCTGCCTGCATTAGCATCCTGAGATGCTGATGTCCCCTGCAGTGGAAGGGGATGAGGTGAGTGGACATGCTGGGAGGGCAGCAGAAAAGCTCAGGCTGTCTGAGCTGACACTGCTGACTCAATTCAGCAGCCCTCTTGATAGCTAAGCTCCCTCAGCACCAGGTCCTGCACTTTGTGTCACCTGAGGGAAATTTGCTGCCTTCCATGGGCTGCTTCTCCTTGATGTCCTAGGCCTTCACCTTCACTACCCTGCATGGAACTGTAACTGGGCTAAGTGTTTACAGAAGAGGATTGACACCAGGGGGCTACAAGAAGGACACTGAGAGGCTGGAGCAGACTCAGAGAAGGGTAATGAAGCTTGGGAAGGGTCTGGAAAACAAGGCTGGGGAGGAGCAGCTGAGGGAGCTGGAGGTGTTCAGCCTGGACAAGAGGAGGCTGAAGGGAGACTTCATTGCTCTCTACAGCTCCCTGAGAGGAGGCTGCAGTGAGGTGGAGGTTGCTCCCTTCTCCCTAGTGACAAGCAATGAGGCAAGAAGAAATAGCCTGAGGCTGTGCCAGGGGAGATTTGGATTGGACATAAGGAACAGGTTTTTTTGACCCTATAAAGGTTGGCAAGGCCTGGCCAAGGCTGCCCAAGGCAGTGCTTGAATCAGCATCTCTGGAGGGGTCATAGAATCATAGAATCACAGAATGGTTTAGGTTGGCAGCCCTCTGGCAGCCTGGGTTTGATCTTCAGGACCCAGCAGAGCACAGAAACAGAATGGGTTGGGTTGGAAGTGACCTCAAAGCTCATCATAGAATCATAGAATGGTAAGGTTGGAAGGCTCTGCAGGCTGGAGAAGAGAAAGATTCCAGACCTTAGAGTAGTCTTCCAGTATCTGAAGGGGCCTACAGGAAGGCTGGGGAGGGACAACTGACAAGAGCTTGGATTGAGAGGATGAGGAGGAATGGGCTTAAACTGGCAGAGGGAAGACTGAAAGTGGATGTTAGGAGGAAGTTGTTTGCAGTGAGGGTGGTGAGACACTGGCACAGGCTGAGGGTGGTGAGACACTGGCACAGGTTGAGGGTGGTGAGACACTGGCACAGGCTGAGGGTGGTGAGACACTGGCACAGGTTGAGGGTGGTGAGACACTGGCACAGGTTGCCCAGGGAGGTTGTGGAGCACAGAATCACCCAACGTGATCTTTGATCACGTTGGGTGATTCTGTGCTCCACAACCTCCCTGCAGGTCTTCTGTGCTCCACAACCTCCCTGGAGGTGTTCAGGACCACCTTGGATGAGTCCTTGAGTGCCCTGTGCTAGTGGGAGGTGTCCCTGCCTATGGCAGGGGGTTGGAACTGGCTGATTCTTGAGGTCAAGAAGCAACCACAGGCAACAAATGCCCTTCCAGCACCCCCTTCAGCATCCATCCCTTTCCTCCTCCCTCCACTGCAGGAAAGCAGAGCAAAGCTCTGTGTAAGCTGCTGCTCTCCAGATCCCTTTGAACACCGTCGGAGCCTCCTCGTTGTGTGTCAGCAGGGCAGGTTTCAATACACATGAGACAAAGCAGGCACTTAAACAACCCCTCCCCTAAAATCCCCAGCCACAAACATCTGGGAGAGTTGTTGGGGGGGAGGGTGGAAAAAAGAAGAAACAAAACCAAAAAAGTTTCTTCCTTTTCTTCTTTTTTTTTTTTTGGAACAAAATTCCCACCAGCAACACAACCAACCAAAAGCTTTCAAGCCTCTTTCAGACACGTGGCTGAGATTTCCTGCTTTGACAGAGGATGCTCTGCCTTGGGTGCCTTGTGGGGGGTGTGTGTGTGTTGGATTTTGCTCCTCTCAGATGTTTCCAAACCAACAGATGCTTCTGTAAAAGGAGAGCAATAAAAAGAGCTGTGCCTGAGCCTCCTTTGTCTTTGCGAGCGCTGCTGTCTGCTCTGCCTCTCTGGAGAGGGAGCAGCTAAGGCTCTGCCCACTTGGATGGCAGTGAGGAGGCTTTTGTAAAGTGTCTGGGCTGGGAGTGGCTGGAGAGCAGCCAAACAGAAAGGGATCTGGGGGTGCTGATTGACACCCACCTGAACAGGAGCCAGCAGTGTGCCCAGGTGGCCAAGAAGGCCAATGGCATCCTGGCCTGCAGCAGCAAGAGTGTGGCCAGCAGGAGCAGGGAGCTCATTCTCCCCCTGCACTCTGCACTGCTCAGGCCACCCCTTGAGTGCTGTGTCCAGTTCTGGGCCCCTCCATTGAAGAAGGACATTGAGGTGCTTGAGTGTGTCCAGAGAAGGGCAACGAGGCTGGGGAGAGGCCTGGAGCACAGCCCTCTGGAGAGAGGCTGAGGGAGCTGGGATTGGTTAGCCTGGAGAAGAGGAGGCTCAGGGGAGACCTTCTTGCTGTCTCCAGCTCCCTGAAGGGTGCTTGTAGCCAGCAGGAGGTTGCTTTCTTCTCTCAGGCAAGCAGCAGCAGAACAAGAGGACACAGTCTGAAGCTGTGCCAGGGGAAGTTTAGGCTGGAGGTGAGGAGAAAGTTGTTGCCTGAGAGAGTCATTGCCTGCTGGAATGGGCTGCCCAGGGAGGTGGTGGAGTCAGCGTCCCTGGAGGTGTTCAAGGCAGGTTTGGACGTGGCACTTGGTGCCATGGTCTGGTCTGGAGGGCTGTGGTATTGGGTTGGACTTGATGAGCTTTGAGGTCTCTTCCAACCCTGGTGATACTGTGAGACTGTGCCAGGGGTTGAGCTGATTGGGTAGCAGCTCTTTGGAGAAGGACCTGGTGGGCAATGGGTTCCTCATTGTCAGTGTGTGGCACTGGGTGGAAGTTGAGGCATAGGAGGTTCCATGTGAACCTGAGGAGCAATTTTTGCCCTGTGAGGGTGACAGAGCACTGGAACAGGCTGCCCAGGGGGGCTGTGGAGTCTCCCTCTCTGGAGATATTCCAAACCTGCCTGGATGTGTTCCTGTGTGATCTGCTCTGGGTGATGCTGTTCTGGCAGGAGGGTTGGACTGGCTGAGCTTTGGAGGTCCCTTCCAGCCCCTGACATGCTATGATTCTGCTGCCATTGTTGATTCTGTGCTCCAGCCAAGCTCAGTTTGCAGCTTCACAGAATGAGAGAATGGTAGAGGTTGGAAGAAAACCTCTGGAGATGGAGTTCAACCCCTGCCAGAGCTTTCAAGGTCCCTTCCAACCCCTGACATGCTATGATTCTATGAGCCAGAAATGTGCTCTGATGGCCAAGCAGGCCAGTGGTCTCCTGGGGTGTATGAAGAAGAGAATGCCAGTGGGTTGAGGGAGGATCTCCTGTCCTTCTATTCTGCCCTGGTGAGGCCACAGCTGGAGTACTGAGGCCAGTTCTGAGCTTCACCGTTCACGAGGGACAGGAAACTACTGCAGAGTCCAGCAGAGGTGATGAAAATGCTGAGGGGCCTGGAGCAGCTCTGTGAGGAGCAAAGGCAGAAGTCCTGGGACTGAGAGCCTGCAGAAGAGCAGCTCCAGAGGGGATCTGAGCAATGCTCAGCAAGAGCTAAAGGGTGAGGGGTGAGAGGCTGGGGCCAGACTCTTGTCACTGGTGCCCAGGGAAAGGACAAGGAGCAATGGGGCAATGCTCTGCTCACTTGCACCCTGGGCTAGGCCAAGGAGCAATGGATGGAAGCTGCAGCACAGGAGGTTGCAGCTCAACACCAGGGGCAACTTCTTGCCTGGAAGGGTCCCAGAGCCCTGGCACAGGCTGCCCAGAGAGGATGTGGAGTCTCCTTCTGTGGAGCCTTTGCAGGCCTGTCTGGATGTGTTCTGTGTGCCCTGAGCTGGATTGTCTGCTCCTGCTCTGGCAGGGCTTGGAGTGGTTGAGCTCTTTGGGTCCCTTCCAAGCTCTAACATCCTGTGAGCCTGTGAATAGGCACACACTGGAAGCCAGGAGCTTCCATATGAACAGGAGGAGAAACTTGTTTGGTGTGAGGGTACTGAAGGCCTGGAGCAGGCTGCCCAGAGAGGTTGTGGAGTCTCCTTCTCTGGAGAGATTCTAACCCCCCCTGGCCACTGTGATGCTGGGCAAGCTGCTGTGGGTGCTTTAGCAGGTCAGGGCTGGGCTGGATGATCTCCAGAGGTCTCTTCCAACTCCCACCAGTCTGGGATTGTGTGTTGGGTGAAGCCTGGATTTAACCCAGACAAAGAAGTGTGCTCTGGCAGAGCCTTGGAATAAAGATGCTGAGAATGAGCTGCATCTTCTCAGACATTTGGCTTCAGGGCTTGATGCTCAGCCCTGCCACCCATGTGCAGTTCCTCTCCTTGCTGGCCAGAATCCTGGAGAATAAATATCTTTGAACATCAGGCTCCTAAACTGCATTTTTTTTTTTGCCTTGGAAAAGGCTTTGCTTTGGTGTCTTCTGCTGCTGTGATCCCAAAGGAGCTGCCTGCCAGCTCCTTGCAGTCACTTTGTGCTTTCATAGAGGCTGGAGTCAGTGTGGCAGATGAACCACAGCCCAGGTGCCACTTCCCTTCCCCAGAAACACTCTATTGATCTAAGCAGCAGTGTGCACTCTGCACTCGCCCTGTGCGGGAGGATGCTGACGTCAGGAGAGGATGTAGCTGATGAGACCCTACCTTGTCTCCCTCCAAGAAGTCCCTCTGGTGCTCCCTTCTCCAGTCAGGAGGAAAAAACCAAGCAGCATCAAAACCATCTCCTCCAAGAGCCTGTGTTCCTCCTCCCCCAGCACCATGTCCTTTGTCCGTGGAGCTAACCAGGGCTCATTTACACCATGGAAGTTGGAGATGTCCAATAAGGAGGGTGTGAGGCCTGTGGGTTGGTGTAAAAAAGATCAGTGAGGGAGTACTGGGTACAGTTTTGGGCTCCTCAGTTTAAAAGGGGCAAGGATCTGCTGGAGAGAGTCCAAGGGAGGGCTGTGAGGATGCTGAGGGGACTGAGCACTGCCTGCTGAGGAGAGGCTGAGGGACCTGGGGCTGCTTAGTCTGCAGAAGAGAAGACTGAGAGGGGATTGAATCAATGTTTAGAACTCTCTGAGGGCTGGGGGTCAGGAGGCGGGGGACAGGCTCTGCTCACTGCTGCCTGGGCTAGGCCAAGGAGCAATGGATGGAAGCTGCAGCACAGGAGGTTGCAGCTCAACACCAGGGGCAACTTCTTGCCTGGAAGGGTCCCAGAGCCCTGGCACAGGCTGCCCAGAGAGGTTGTGGAGTCTCCTTCTGTGGAGCCTTTGCAGGCCTGTCTGGATGTGTTCTGTGTGCCCTGAGCTGGATTGTCTGGACCTGTTCTGGCAGGGGTTGGACTGGATGAGCTCTTTGGGTCCTTTCCAACTCCTGACATCCTGTGAGCCTGTGAAAGTAGACAAAAAGTTTTGGCTGTGTATAGGTGAAGGGCACAGTCCTGGAGCTCAAGAACAATCCACCTCTGGGTGTTGGAATAAAGATCAATAAGAGGAGCTCAGGAAATGAGCTTTTCTCAAGTGTGACGTTTGAGGCATTCAGGAGAGGGCTGGGAAAGCAGCAGAGAAATGCTGCAGCCTGTGAATTACCTGGTGAGCAGCAGGAGTGCCTGGCCCTGTGCTTGAAGGGGACCCCAAAGCATCCTGGCACCTGGTTCCCAGCTCTCCTCGGGATCTCCTGCATCAGATGGGATCAATCAGCCGAATGCTTCTTTTGCAGGGAAACCAAAGGAAGAAGCTAGCACTGGGCTGAGCTCCAAGGGTTAACCGACCCCATAGTCAGCTCCTCCACCCCGGCAGATCAAAGCTGCTTCTCTCCCCACCCGGGAGCCTTGGCCATGTGCTCTGTGGTGCCTCCATTGTATTCCCTCCACAATGAGAGCTCTGTGGAAAGCCTCAGCAGGTCCTCACCCGGAGCCTGTCCCGCTGGCGAGCGACTGCGCCTGCATCCGGGCGCAGGGAAGGGGGAGTCACGCAAGGAGATGCTGTCTCTATTTGAAGTGCCCTGCCGCTGTGCTGGGGGCTTGCCCGTGCTTGCTGCAGCAGGGAGTGCGGCTGTTTTCTCAAGGACTTTGTCTCTGAAGCCCAGCTGAGCCCCGCTCAGCTGCCGTCGCTGCCGTTGGATGCTGCGCTCAGCAGTGCCTCACCCAGCCCCAGCAGCCTGCGCTCGCCGATGCAGGGCGGAAGGGACTTGCCCCGCTTTGGGCAGCAAGGTGGCGGCAGGGACAGCACCCAGAGCTCCGATTTGCTGCTCCCGGGTTGCTGCCGCTGTAAAACGTTGTCTGTGCGTGTGGGTGGCAGCAGGAAAGAGTGAGGAAAGCCGTCTGATGGGCTCGGTGTGCCAAACCTCTACCGCCCAGTGACCACCTGATGGCTTCACCAGTGCCAAGCTGATGGGAAGTGGCTGCTGCACTCCATCTCCCTGCTCTAACTGACAGCTTTCCCACTTCTCATTGCAGATGCAAATCCTTGCAATGTGATTTCCGAGGTCTCGGAGCATTTGCTGCTTCCCCCCCTCCCCCTCGCAGCGGCTGTGCTCTGAGCTGCTGTGAATTTACACTCCTGTAATTGGGAACAGGATTTGGCTTGCTGACAGAACATCATGGGGCTGTTAAGAATAGGATGTGGCACCCCTGTAGCTACTGCATTTGGAACAGATTGTGTCTTTAATACTAAAATGTGGTTCCTTAGCACCAAAGATTGGGCACAAAGACACAGAGCCATAGAATGGTTTCAGTTGGGAAAGAGCTCCAAGATCAGCCCAGTCCAAACACTGACCTAACACCACCATGGTCATTAAACCATGTCCCAAAGTGCCATGGCCACACAGTTCCTGGACACTTCCAGGGGTGGTGACTCCACCACCTCCCTTCTACAGAAGAATCACAGAATCACAGAACCTTAGAGCTTGGAAGGGACCCCCAGAGGGAACTTCTTTACTGGAAGGGTCCCAGAGCCCTGGCACAGGCTGCCCAGAGAGGTTGTGGAGTCTCCTTCTGTGGAGCCTTTGCAGGCCTGTCTGGATGTGTTGCCCTGAGCTGGATTGTCTGCTCCTGCTCTGGCAGGGGGCTTGGACTGAATGAGCTCTTTGGGTCCCTTCCAAGCTCTAACATCCTGTGAGCCTGTGAATAGGCACACACTGGAAGCCAGGAGCTTCCATCTGAACAGGAGGACAAACTTGTTTGGTGTGAGGGTGCTGGAGGCCTGGAGCAGGCTGTCCAGAGAGGGTTGTGGAGTCTCCTTCTCTGGAGAGATTCTAACCCCCCCTGGCCACTGTGATGCTGGGTAAGCTGCTGTGGGTGCTTTAGCAGGTCAGGGCTGGGCTGGATGATCTCCAGAGGTCTCTTCCAACTCCCACCAGTCTGGGATTGTGTGTTGGGTGAAGCCTGGATTTAACCCAGACAAAGAAGTGTGCTCTGGCAGAGCCTTGGAATAAAGATGCTGAGAATGAGCTGCATCTTCTCAGACATTTGGCTTCAGGGCTTGATGCTCAGCCCTGCCACCCATGTGCAGTTCCTCTCCTCACAGAACACTGGAACAGGTTCCTCAGAGAGGTTGTGGAGTTTCCTTCTCTGGAGCCTTTCCAGGCCTGTCTGGATGTGTTCCTGTGTGTTCTGAGCTGGATTGTCTGGTCCTGTTCTGGCAGGGGGGTTGGACTGGATGAGCTCTTTGGGTCTCTTCCAACCCCTGACATCCTGTGAGCCTGTGAGTCCAACCTCCCTGCCAAGGCAGCATCACCCAGGGTAGTTCACTCAGGAATGCATCCAGGAGGGTTTCTCACAGCCTGATTTTCACTTCCTGCCTTGATCTTCCTGTTGGGAGTTTGACACCCTTCAGGCAGGGAGCATCTTCTCCTCCCCTGATACTCTCTCCTTGCTTCCAGGGAGCACCTTTGCTGCTGATGCTTTACCTCATTGTGGGGAAATGGAGTCTGTGTCCATTTGTGTACCACACCTCACATCTTCACAGAATCAACAGCTGGGAGGGGTTGGAAGGGACCTCAGGGGATCATCCNAGCTGAAACCTTCTCTGTTCCAGTTTGCATCCATTGCTCCTTGGCTCATTGCTGTGCACCACTGAGCAGAGCTTGGCCCCCTCCTCTTGCCCCCCACCCCTCAGCTATTTGGACACATTGCTCAGATCCCCTCTCAGCCTTCTCCTCCCCAGACTAACCAGCCCCAGGGTTCTCAGGCTCTCTCCAGAGGGGAGATGCTCAAGTCCCCCACTCATCCTCCTGGCTCTCTGCTGCTGCATCTCCTGCTCTCCTCCTCAGAGAAGTTGCAGATCTCATCCAGACACAGCTCCAAGCTCACCCAGAGGTAGGTTTGGACACACAGCTGGGCCTGGAGTTGGACTTGGTCCTGACTGCATGACTCTGATTGGTTTTATCTGGTTTCTAAATGCAGGATTTTGTCATCACTCTTGCAATGTCTTATCCCTGTACCCAGCAGACCATGACCAAGCTGTGTGCTCAGCCCATCAGCTGCTGGCTCTCAGCACATGAAGGTGCAGAGATCTCACCCTGCAGTTTGACAAAAAGCAAGGAGAAAGCCTTCACATTTTGATGCCCAAATAGTTTCAGTCTTCCTTTGGCATTGTTTAGTCTGGAGAAGAGGAGGCTGAGGAGAGACCTAATAGCTCTCAACAACCCCCTGAAGGGAGGCTGCAGTGAGGTGGAGTTGGTCTCTTCTCCCTAGTCTCAGGTGATAGAAGAAGAGGAAATGGCCTGAAATTGTGCCAGGGCAGGGTTAGGTTGGAGATGAGGAAAAATTTCTTTGCTGCAAGTGTGGTCAGGGATTGGCAGAGTCTACCCAGGGAAGTGGTGGAGTGCCCAATGCCTGGGGGTGTTGCAGAAACCTGTGGCCATGGCACTTGGGGCCGTGATTAAGTGGCCATGGTGGGGTTGAGCTGATGGTTGGGCTGGATAACCTTAGAGGTCTTCCTCCCTCACCATGGTTTAGTGGCCATGGTGGGGTTGGGTTGATGGTTGGGCTGGAT
>VWZE01000354.1:4053-15624 GCA_013396675.1 Eubucco bourcierii | reverse complement strand
GGGCTGCAGCAGCTCTGCTGTGAGGACAGGCTGAGAGAGTTGGGGCTGTGCAGCCTGGAGAGGAGAAGGCTTCCAGGAGAGCTTGGAGTGGCCTTGCAGGGTCTGAAGGGGGCTGCAGGAAGGCTGGGGAGGGACTACTGAGAAGGTCTTAGAATGTCAGGACAAGGGGAATGGGTTTAAACTGGCAGAGGGGAGACTGAAAGTGGATGTCAGGAGGAAGTTGTTTGCAGTGAGGGTGGTGAGACACTGGCACAGGTTGCCCAGGGAGGTTGTGGCTGCTCCCTCCCTGAAGGTGTTCAAGGCCAGGTTGGATGAGGCCTTGAGTGCCCTGTGCTAGTGGGAGGTGTCCCTGCCTATGGCAGGGGGTTGGAACTGGCTGATCCTTGAGGTCCCTTCCAACTTTCCCATTCTACGATTCTATGCTCAGGATGTCTGTGGCCCTTTGGGAAAACCATTTTAGCTCCTTCACAGCTGCAGTCCCTTCATCCCCATCCTTCCCCTCCCTCCTTTCACACCTGCCTTTGAAATCAGGATAGAAAACAAAAACAATTCCAATTTTTCAGTGTTTGCAAAGGGCTTTGAGATCTTCAAAAGGAGGTGGTGAGAACGTGTGGGTTGGAGTGGCAGCAGCTCCCCAAGTGTTGCTCAGTGTTAGGCTGGAATCACCTTCCTGGGATATTGAAAACATTTCTGCTCTAATTAGTGTGCTAAGTAGTTGTCTTCTCTTGTTTGAAGTGTCAGATTGTCATTAGAGAACAAACAGGGAAGTCCTCCGAAAATTCTCTCTCAATTAGTAGACAGAAGGAGAGGGAAATGGCCTCAGGCTGCACCAGGGGAGGTTTAAAGCTGGACATTAGCAGACATTTACTCACCAAAGTGGTTGTCAGACAGCAGAACAGGCTGCTGGGGGAGGTGCTGAAGCCACTCTCCGTGGAGGTGTTTAAAAGCTGCCTAGATGTGGTTTAGTGATGGCCTTAGTGGAGTAGGGTTAGTGGTTGGGCTCAGTGATCACTGAATCACAGCAAGGGGTGGGTTGGAAGGGACTTTGAAGCTCAACCAGTTCTAAGCCTCCTGCCATGAGCAGGGACACCTCCACCAGCCCAGACTGCTCAAGGCCTCATCCAGCCTGGTCTTAAAGACTTCCAGGGATGGCACAACCACAGCCTCCCAGGGCAGCCTGTGCCAGTGTCTCCTCATTCTCAACAACTTCTTTCTCCTCTCCACTCTCACTCTCCCAGTTCAGAGCCATTGGCCCTCATCCTGTCACTCCCATTCCTTATCCAAAATCCCTCTCCAGCTCTCCTGTAGCTTCCTTCATGTACTGAAAAGCTGCTCTAAGGTCTCCCTGGAGCCTTCTTTTCTCCAACTGTCTCAGCCTGCCCCCACAAGGGAGGTTCTTCAATCCTCTGATCATCTTTGTGACGTCCACTGGACCTCTCCAACAGCTCCATGTGCTTCTAGTGCTGGGGGCTCCAGAACTGGGGTTAGCAGTGGGCTGGATAGAGCAAGGTTAATGGTTAAACTTGATGAGCTTGAAGGCCTTTTCCAGCCGAAATGATTCAATGATTCTACACTAAGCAGGCACAGATTGAATCATGTAAAAAGTAACAGCCACCTGAAGGGAGGTTGGAGCCACCTGGGGTTGGGCTCTGCTGTCAGGCACCCAGGGACAGAAGAAGAGGACACAGCCTCAAGCTGTGCCAGGGCAGGGTCAGGCTGGATGTTAGGAAGAAGTTCTTGCCAGAGAGAGTGATTGGCATTGGAATGAGCTGCCCAGGGAGGTGGTGGAGTGCCCATGCCTGGAGGTGTTTAAGAGGAGGCTGCATGAGGCACTCAGTGCCAGGGGTTAGTTAATGAGGAGGTGTTAGGGGATGGCTTGGACTGGTGAGCTCAGAGGTACTGTGCAGTTCTGGAGCCTCCAACACAAGAAGGACATGAAACTGTTGGAGCCTGTCCAGAGGAGGCCACCAAAATGCTGAGAGGGCTGCAGCAGCTGTGCTGTGAGGACAGGCTGAGAGAGTTGGGGCTGTGCAGCCTGGAGAGGAGAAGGCTTCCAGGAGAGCTTGGAGTGGCCTTGCAGGATCTGAAGGGGGCTCCAGGAAGGCTGGGGAGGGACTATTGACAAGGTCTGGGAATGCCAGGAGGAGGAGGAATGGGTTTGAATTGGCAGAAAGCAGGTTGAAACCGGAGGTTAGAAAGAAGTTGTTTGCAATGAGGGTGGTGAGACACCGGCACAGGTTTCCCAGGGAGGTTTTGGTGCACAGAAGGGGATTGAAGATCCCATTCTGTGCTTCTGTGCTCCACAACCTCCCTGGAGGAGTTCAGGACCAGGTCAGATGGGGACCTTGAGCAACATGTTCCAGTGGGAGGTGTCCCTGCCTATGTCAGGGGGTTGGAACTGGCCAAGCTTTGAGGTCTCTTCCAAGCATTCTATGATCTCAGAGGTCTTTTCCAACCTGGTTGATTCTGTGATTCTGTGAAAGGCTCAAACCAAAAGCAGAATCAGCTCCAGATCTGCGTTTCCAGCATGAGCTGCTCTGTCACATCACAGCATGGCAGGAGGAGCAGCTAATACCTTCATGTCCAACCTGTCCCCACTAACATGGACTGGCACTGCCATGCTCTGCACTACCACCAAATCCATGTCATTACAAGCTGGAAACACAAGAACAAACCACAGACAATTAAAAACCATCCTGGGGAGAGAAGAATCCATTTTAAAAATAAATAAAGAGAGCAAAGAGAACTTTTGCTCACAGAACATTAATTCAGGTTTGTTTGCACAAGAACTGCTGCTGAAGCTGCTGGAATTTCCTCCAGATCTTTGTCTCTGCTCCAATTATTTCCTGCTCTTGGAGATTCTGACAGTGCTGTGGGGCAGACATGGCAGAGCCCCTCAGCTGCTCTCTGCTGGTGCCTGTCTTGCTGGAAAGCCCTGGGGGAGGTCAGCAGAATGGAGATTGAGCTCTGATGTACATCTCCACCTGATGTGGGATCTGGACATGGAGATACAGCCAGGGAAAACCCAACAGGGTCTTGTCTCCTTTCCATTTCCCTGCCTGCCAGCCAGCCCACTTTCATAGAACCATAGAATGGGAAGGTTGGAAGGGACCTCAAGGATCATACAGTTCCAAGCCCCTGCCATAGGCAGGGACACCTCCCACTAGCACAGGGCACTCAAGGCCTCATCCAACCTGGCCTTGAACACCTGCTTACTGGGACAGCTGGAGAATCATAGAATCATCATAGAATCATCACAGAATCAAGCAGGTTGGAAGAGAGCTCCAAGCTCACCCAGCCCAACCTAGCACCCAGCCCCAGCCAACCAACCAGACCATGGCACTGAGTGCCCCATCCAGGCTTTGCTTGAACACCTCCAGGCATGGGCACTGTACCACCTCCCTGGGCAGCCCATTCCAATGCCAATCACTCTCTGTCTCAAGAACTTCTTCCTAACATCCAGCCTGACCCTGCCCTGGCACAACTTGAGGCTGTGTCCTCTTCTTCTGTCCCTGGCTGCCTGGCAGCAAAGCCCAACCCCAGCTGGCCACAACCTCCCTTCAGGGAGCTGCAGAGAGCAATGAGCTCTGCCCTGAGCCTCCTCTCCTGCAGGCTGCACACCCCCAGCTCCCTCAGCCTCTCCTCACAGGGCTGTGCTCCAGGTCCCTCCCCAGCCTTGCTGCCCTTCTCTGGGCACCTTCCAGCACCTCAACATCTCTAAGAGCAGTAGGGGTGGCAATTGTTCTGAAACTCCTTCAGCTCAGGCAGCCCAGTTCCTGAGGCTGATGAAAAGAGAAGGACTGGCAGAAGGGAGATCAAAACTGGAGATTAGGAAGAAGTTGTTTGCAGTGATGGTGGTGAGACACTGGCACAGGTTGTCCAGGGAGGTTGTGGAGGACTGAAGCACAGAATGTGATCTTTGTTCCCATTCTGTGCTTCTCCACAACCTCCCTGGAGGTGCTCAGGACCAAGTTGGATGAGGCCTTGAGTGCCCTGTGCTAGTGGGAAGTGTCCCTGCCTATGGCAGGGGGATTGGAACTGACTGAGCTTTGACATCCCTTCCAACCTAACCCATTCTATGACTCTGATTCTATGACTCCCTCAGTCAGTGATTCACAGCAAGAAGCCAATCTATCTGCTCTGAGTCCTCCTCACCCCACCAAGGCCAGGGGAGGACCTTCTGCTGCTCAGGAGAGCACAGGACCTGACCCGGTAACTCTCTTTGAGCAAAGCAGCACAGCCTGGGAACTTACAGTGCAAGGAAGGAGAACCAAGGGATGAGGCTGACCAAAAGAGTCACAAAATGGCCATCAATAAGCCAAGTCTGGAAATTACAAAGCCCTGAGGCTTGCAGGAGTGAGGTACTGGAACAACTTCCAGCAGGAGTGGTGGAGGCATGGAGCCCACAGAGGCTCAAATGCAGCTTTATGAATAGGTTTTATTATGTGGCTGCCAGCAACACCAAGGGCTGGATTGATGGCCAGGAGAGCTCCTTTTAAGGTGATTTTGGTCTTGCATTCTCCTGGGATTTATTTATTTTTTTTTATGGTGACCTTCAAAAGATGTCTTTCAGAAAGCAAATTCTGGCCTGCTGCAAATTCCTTCACAACCTGTAAAGAAACCCTGAAGAATTTTAAAAAATATTTGTGGTAGTTTATGCTTGATGTTTGCTCTGGAAGGAGGAGGAAAGTTGAGTCTGGTCTTGCTGGAAGCCCTGCTGATCTGTTAGGAAAGAGAGGGGTTTAAAGTTTGGACTCCTCCAGTGAGTTCTTTGTTCCCAGAACTGTAGGTAGGGAGGACCTGGGAAAAGAATAAAAAAAATGCTTCATGGAGCCACCAACCCTTTTGCTTGTATTAAAATGATGAATATATATTCCCCCCTCTCCCCTTGTAGCTCTCTTGGTTTGGTGACTCATGGAAATGTCTTCATCTTTTGATTGATTTTCCTTTCCCTTAGCTTTATCTTCTGTTTGTTCTTTAAAAAGCTAAAGTTCTCCCTGGCCTTACCTGGTGGCCAGCTAATGAAACTGAAATCAGTGGTTGAGTGGTGATAGAAACCATAGAGAGTATGGCTGAGAGGTTTCTGTTGGGGTGTGACCTTTGGTAAGCTCTCCAGGCTCTGCTGAGGTTGTCACAGAAACTTGGATATAGACTCACAAAAATCACTGAAGTTTTGGGGTTGAAAAAGTCCTCTGAGATCATCCAACCCAACCCCATCATGGCCATTAAAACATGGCCCCAGGTTTCTCCAACACCTCCAGGGATACAGTACAGGTTACTCAAGGTCTCATCCAACCTGGCCTTGACTACCTCCAGGCAGGTTGTGGAGCACAGAAGCACAGAATGGGATCTTCAATCACCTTCTGTGCTCCACAAGCACTCTGGGCAACCTGTGCCAGTGTCTCACCACCTCCCTGAGCAGCCTCTGCCAATCCCTGAGCACTCTTGCAGCAAAGAAAACTTTTTGCATCCAATCCAAACCTTCCCTGGCACAACTTGAGTTGCCCAGGGAGGTTGTGGCTGCTCCCTCCCTGGAGGTGTTCAAGGCCAGATTGGATGAGGCCTTGAGTAACCTGTACTAGTGGGAGGTGTCCCTGCCTATGGCAGGGGGTTGGAACTAGATGATCCTTGAGGTCCCTTCCAACCTTCCCATTCTATGATTCTATGATTCCCTCTTGTCCTATCATTTTTTACCTGGGAGAAGAGGCCAACATCAGCTTCAATGCAATCTCCTTTCAGGGAGCTGCAGAGAGCAATGAGCTCTGCCCTCAGCTTCCTCTTCTCCAGTCTGCACACCCCCAGCTCACTCAGCTGCTTCTCCCCAGCCCTGTTCTCCAGACCCTTCCCCAGCTTTGTTGCTCTCCATTGGACACACTCCCTGGTCCCCCCGGGAGAAGGCAAAGCTCTCTGCCAGGCAGCTGGGAGGGTTTCTGTGCTGGGGATGCTTCGGACCTTTGGGGTCCCTGCTGGAAAGGAGGAATGAAGCTTGGAGTAAAAACTAACTTTCCTATGCTGCTAGGATCAGAGAGGAGCAGCTGAGCAGAGAGGAGCTGAAAGCAAGTTAAGAGGCCCAGCCAGCACCCATGGGTGATGTTGCAGTGACCATCAAGTTGAGCCCTACCAAACCGGGGGGCCACCAGGCCCCCCGGCCTTTAGATCACCTCCACCAGTCACCAGTGTGCACCATGAGCACTCACCTGGGATGCCAGCAGGAGAATCCCTCTGCCCAGATGGGCAAGCTTGGGGCTTGCCTTTCCTGGGGCTGCTTATAAAGGGGAGTGGGCAGGGAGGGTGAAGTGGTCACACCTGGGGTGGGAGGAGACTCCAACAGCACTCAGGTGCTCTGGGTTTGGGGGAGAATGTGGAGAGGGAAAGGGGCAGGTGGGATGGGAAAGGGGAGGTGGTGCTGAAAGGAGGGAGGTGGAGAGGAAAAGGGTGGAGATGAAAAGAGGAAGAGAGGAAGATGAGAGAAATGAAGGACATGGGAGAAACAGAAGATCATAGAATCATAAAATGGTTTAGGTTGGAAGGGACCTCAAAGCTCAGCCAGTTCCCACCCTTTGCCATAGGCAGGGACACCTCCCACTAGTACAGGTCACTCAAGGACTCATCCAACCTGGCCTTGAATATCTGCAGGCAGGCTGTGGAGCACAGAAACACATAAATGGGATCTTCAATCACATTCTGTGCTTCTGTGCTCCACAAGCACTCTGGGCAACCTGTGCCAGTGTCTCACCACCCTCACTGCAAACAACTTCCTCCTGACATCCACTTTCAATCTCCCCTCTGACACTTCAAACCCATTCCTCTCATCCTGGCATTCCCAGACCTTCTCAATAGTCCCTCCTCAGCCCTTCTGCAGCCCCCTTCAGATCCTGCAAGGCCACTCCAAGCTCTCCTGGAAGCCTTCTCCTCTCCAGGCTGCACAGCCCCAACTCTCTCAGCCTGTCCTCACAGCAGAGCTGCTGCAGCCCTCTCAGCATCTTGGTGGCCTCCTCTGCACTGGCTCCAACACTTCCATGGCCTTCCTGTGCTGGGGGCTCCAGAACTGCACCCAGGACTGCAGGTGGGGTCTGAGGAGAGCAGAGCAAATGCACTCCAAGTCCTGCTGTCACTCCTCTCTTTCTAGGCAGGAAGCTGCTGTGCTGTGCTGTGCCAGGCTGGGTACCACACGCCCGTGGTGCCCCTATGCTGATGTCAAAGCTACAACTAAACTCTGCATAACCTCAGTGCTGTCAAAGATGGCAAGGGCAATAAGTTAGGGATTTGCGGAGGTGATTTCCCAGGCACAGGTGATGCAGGTAGTCTGTGCCAGCACTAATTTGGCACCAGCCCTGCAGTGCCCTTGTAGAGTTCAGTGTAAGAGTGTATTGCAAGGCAGAACAAAATGGATTATGCCATCGATTCCCAGCAAGCTCGGCCCCCGTGGTGAGGCAGGTTAGAGTAAGCTGCCTCTGAGCCCTGCTCAGCTTCTCACTTGGCTGCTGGAAATGAAGAAAGAACCAATTAGAGCTCCACAGCCATTAGCAAAGCCCTGGTGCAGCCCTGAAATATTTTCCTGGGAGAAGTGGATTTGAATTGAAGGATTTCCAAAGGTGGCTCAGGCCAACGTGCTCCAGGGCTGCTGCTGAGGCACAGCCCACAGGGTTGGTGATGAACACCAAACACCACAAATGCAATCTGTCTTGGCTCAGGTGCTTTGTATTTCTTCTCTAGCTGGAGGCCTGTAGCTCCTGGTAGCTCCTTGGGGCTCCTGCTTTTTTCAGCTTAGAATCATAGAATGGGAAGGTTGGAAGGGACCTCAGAGCTCAGCCAGCTCCAACCCCCTGCCATAGGCAGGGACACCTCCCACTAGCACAGGGCACTCAAGGCCTCATCCAACCTGGCCTTGAACACCTCCAGGGAGGGAGCAGCCACAACCTCCCTGGCAACCTGTGCCAGTGTCTCACCACCCTCACTGCAAACAACTTCCTCTTAACATCCACTTTCAGTCCCCCCTCTGACACTTCAAACCCATTCCTCTTCCTCTTCCTGTCACTACCAGCCCTTGTCAATAGTCCCTCCGCAGCCCTCCTTAGCCCCCTTCAGACCCTGCAAGGCCACTCCAAGCTCTCCTGGAAGCCTTCTCCTCTCCAGGCTGCACAGCCCCAACTCTCTCAGCTTGTCCTCACAGCAGAGCTGCTGCAGCCCTCTCAGCACCTTGTTGGCCTCCTCTGCACTGGCTCCAACCCTTCCATGACCTTCCTGTGCTGGGGGCTCCAGAACTGCACCCAGGACTCCAGGTGGGGTCTGAGGAGAGCAGAGCCAAGGGGCACAGTCCCCTCCCTTGCCCTGCTGCCCACACTGCTCTTGCTGCAGCCTGGGACTTGGTTGCTGTCTGGGCTGCACTCACACTGCTGCCTCAGCTTGAGCTTTTCCTCACCCCAGACCCCCAGGTCCTATTCCTCAGGGCTACTCTCAGCCATTCCCCACCCAGTCTGTATTGCATCACCAGTGACCTGGAGGAAGGCACAGAGTGGACCCTCAGCCAGTTTGCTGCTGATGCAACATGGAGAGGAGTGGCTGAGACCTCCTCAGGCTGTGCTACCATGCAGTGAGACCTGCAGAAGCTTGAGAGTTGGGTGGAGGGAACCTCAAGAAATTCAACCAGGACAAGGGTAGGGTCCTGTAGCTGGGGAGAAACAACCTCCTGCAGCAGTACAGGGGAGGGAGGACCTGCTAGGGAGCAGCTCCACAGAGAAGGATCTGGCAGTGTTGGTGGGCAGGAGCTGCCCATGAGCCAGCAATGTGCCCTCGTGGCCAAGGTGGTCAATGGTGCCCTGGGCTGCATGAAGAAGAGTGTGGCAGCAGGTTGAGGGAGGTTCTCCTCCCCACTTGTTCTGCTCTAATGAGGCCACAGCTGGAGTAATGGGTCCAGCTCTGGGCTTCCCATCCAGCATGAAACTACTGGAGAGAGTCCAGTGGAGGCTCTGAAGATGCTGAGGGGCCTGGAGCAGCTCTGTGAGGAGCAAAGGCTGAGAGCCCTGGGGCTGAGAGTCTGCACAAGAGCAGCCTCAAGTTGTGGAGTCTCCTTCTGTGGAGAGTTCTCAAACACTCCCCCTGAGATCTACTCAGCAATGCTCAGCAAGAGATAAAGGGTAGGGGACAAAAGGCTGGGAGCAGATTCTTGTCAGTGGTGGCAGGTACAGGACAAGGAGCAATGAGCACAAACTGCAACCCAGGAGGTTCCATCTGACCAGGAGGATAAACTTGTTTGGTGTGAGGGTGCTGGAGGCCTGGAGCAGGCTGCCCAGAGAGGCTGTGGAGTCTTTCTGTGGAGAGATTCCAACTCGAGCTGGGCATTGTGCTCCAGGGCAAGCTGCTGTGGGTGCCCTGCTTTAGAAGGGGGCTTGAACTGGATGAGCCCCAGAGGTCCTTTCCAGCCTCCACCATGCTGGGTTTTTGGAATTCTGTGATATGTTTGTGTCTGTAGAAACAAGACAGCAACATAAAGAGCTTTGTTTCCCCAAATCAATACAGGTTAACTTGGTGGTTTCCATCAGAGCAGATCAGTAACTAATCCTTTCTCCTTCGCCTCAAGGGCAGCCCAGGCATATTTATTACACAACAGTATCTGCCCTGCACCAGCCTGGGGGTTAGTTAAAACAGTCTTAAGGACAAGGTACCTCTCTCTGCAGCTTGCAGTGCCCAAAGTAGCAATGGCAGTGCCCCTCTGCAGCTTGTAGTTCCCAAAGTAGCAATGGCAGTGCCCACCTGCAGCTTGTAGTGCCCAAAGTAGCAATGGCAGTGCTCCTTTGCAGCTTGCAGTGCCCAAAGTAGCAATGGCAGTGCCCCTCTGCAGCTTGTAGTTCCCAAAGTAGCAATGGCAGTGCCCACCTGCAGCTTGTAGTGCCCAAAGTAGCAATGGCAGTGCTCCTTTGCAGCTTGCAGTGCCCAAAGTAGCAATGGCAGTGCCCAACATAGCCATGGCAGTGCCTACTCCACAGAGGAAGCTGATCAGAAGTCATAGAAGCATTAAAGTTTGGACATAACCTCCAAGCTCATCCAGTTCAACCACCAACCCAGCACCACCATGGCCACGAAACCATGGCCCCAGGTGCCATGGCCACAGGTTCCTTGAACACTTCCAGGGATGGGAATTCCACCACCTCCCCTGGGCAGCCTGTGCCAATCCCTCACCATTCCTGCAGGAAAGAAATTTTATCCTAATATCCAACCAAAACCTCCTCTGGTGCAACTTGAGGCCATTTCCTCTTGTCCTCTCATTTGTTCCTCGGGAGAAGAGACCAACCCCACCTCACTCCAACCTCCTTTCAAGCAGCTGTAGAGAGCAATGAAGTTTCCCCTCAGCCTCCTCTGCTCCACACTGCACACCCCCAGCTCGCTCAACTGCTCCTCCCCAGCCCTGTTCTCCAGACCTTTCCCCAGCTTTGTTGCCCTTCTCTGGATCTGCTCCAGACCCTCAATGTCCTTCTTGGTGTGAGTGGCTCAAAACTGAATCCAGGATTTGAGGTGTGGCCTCCCCAGTGCCCAGTCCAGGAGCACAATCCCTGCCCTGCTCCTGCTGGCCACACCACTGCTGACCCAGGCCAAGATGCTGGTGCCCTTTTGGACAACCTGGGCACACTGCTGGCTCATCTTCAGCCAGCTATAGTTAGAGTATCACCAAGGTTAGAAGAGACCTCAAAGCTCATCAAGTCCAACCCAATACCACAGCCCTCCAGACCAGACCATGGCACCAAGTGCCACGTCCAAACCTGCCTTGAACACCTCCAGGGACGCTGACT
This sequence comes from Eubucco bourcierii, assembly GCA_013396675.1. NCBI lineage: Eukaryota > Metazoa > Chordata > Aves > Piciformes > Ramphastidae > Eubucco > Eubucco bourcierii. The sequence goes on along the minus strand of VWZE01000354.1, from coordinate 4,837 downwards.
CCACCACCTCCCTGGGGAGCCCATTCCAGCAGGCAATGACTCTCTCAGGCAACAACTTTCTCCTCACCTCCAGCCTAAACTTCCCCTGGCACAGCTTCAGACTGTGTCCTCTTGTTCTGCTGCTGCTTGCCTGAGAGAAGCAAGCAACCTCCTGCTGGCTACAAGCACCCTTCAGGTAGTTGTAGAGTTGATGCAGAGTGCCAGGGCTCTGGGGAGTGGTGTGTGAGAGGCTGCTGGGAGGGAAGGGAACTGGTTAAGCCTGGCATGAAGCATTGGTAGAGAACTCTCCAACCCTCTCTTGTCAGGCTGAGCTTTTGTATCCAACTCAATCAACCATTAAGAGGGGGAGTTGCCTTTGGCCCTGCACGGGTCTTTGTATCTTTAGGAGAGACAATAGGGAGATTATGCTTTAAAATAATAATTGAAGAGCTCAGTGAACACAGACAGAGGAAGAATAACTGGTGGGAAAAGAAAAGGCTCTTGATGTATGAGCTGGATAAAAGTTGTTGGCTAGGAGAAGCTGTACATTCAGCACAACAAGCCAAGGTGATCCCCTAGCCCCCAGCTTAAAGATTCCCCTGCTTATTCTGTATTGTATGGAGGGCTTTTTAGATGAAATCTTGGGTTTAGGACATGGAAGTGTTGGAGCAGGTCCAGAGGAGGCCACGAAGATGCTCAGAGGGTTGCAGCAGCTCTGCTATGAGGACAGGCTGAGAGAGTTGGGGTTCTTCAGCCTGGAGAGGAGAAGGCATTGAGGGGACCTGATAGTAGCCTTCCAGTATCT
>VWZE01000351.1:40000-51475 GCA_013396675.1 Eubucco bourcierii | reverse complement strand
CTCAGTTGTGCCCTGGCATAGGACAAGGGCAATGGGTATGAACTGCAGCACAGGAAGTTGCACCTCAACATGAGCAAGAACTTCTTGACTGTAAGGGTCCCAGAGCCCTGGCACAGGCTGCCCAGAGAGGCTGTGGAGTCTCCTTCTCTGGAGCCTTTCCAGCCCTGTCTGGATGTGTTCCTGTGTGATCTGAGCTGGATTCTCTGGTCCTGCTCTGGCAGGGAGGTTGAACTCAAAGATCTCTGGAGGTCCCTTCCAACCCCTAACATCCTGTGATCCTGTGATCTGTAACCAGAGGCCCCCATCCCTGCTGCCTCTCCATGTCTGTGCCACCCAAGGTGTGCTGAGTTCCCAGTCCTCATCCACATCCCCTTCCAGCCAAACCTAAATAAGATGAAAAAGTGTCAGACAACTCCTGGCAAGAATCCAGCTTAGAGAAGGAGGAGTGAGTCAGCAGAAAGTTTGGGAAGAGCTCTATTTGCAGGAATAAACCTCCTCCCCAAACCCCCAAACCAACCAAACCCAAACCCACAGCCATTCACTCCCTCTCTAATGGACAGGGTGACTGGGAGCAGAGCTTTTTGGTTTTGTTTTTGGTTTTAATTCATAATTATCAGAGCTAAGGAGAGATGCTAGGGACAGGGTGTTAATTGGAGCTGATGTACTTGGGTGTCTCTCATTTCATCAGTAAATAACCCCAGCAGATTTTAATCCTACTGGTAACTTGCCAAGTGCTTCAAGGAGATTATCTTCAAGGGTTAAAAGTAGGCCAAAGAGCTAAAAGCAGCCTTTCAGGAAAGAAGAAAGCCAAGGATCTGAGCTAGAAGTGGTTGGCCAAAGCTCTGGGATAATCTGGGCAGAAAGTGTGTTAGAAATGAGATCAACCCCAATTGCCTGATTCCTGTACAGGCCCTCAGCAGGGAGCTGGATCAAGGCACTTTCTCCAGCTGGAAGGAAAAAAAGTGGAGCTTTGCCAACTCCCACACAGAACCATGCAGAACTCTTGAGTTTTGAAGAGAACTTTGAGCTCCTCAAGTCCAGCAGCTCACCCAGAGCTCACAACTGAACCACTGCTCCTAAGCCACTGCCACTGAACCACCTCCCTCAGCACCACCTCCATGCATCTTTCAAACATCTCACAGAATCGTCATAGAATCATAGAATCACAGAATGGGAAGGTTGGAAGGGACCTCAAGGATCATCCAGTTCCAACCCCCTGCCATAGGCAGGGACACCTCCCACTAGCACAGGTCACTCAAGGCCTCATCCAGCCTGGTCTTGAACACCTCCAGGGAGGGAGCAGCCACAACCTCCCTGGGCAACCTGTGCCAGTGTCTCACCACCCTCACTGCAAACAACTTCCTCCTAACATCCACTTTCAATCTCCCCTCTGCCACTTCAAACCCATTCCCCTTGTCCTGTCATTCCAAGCCCTTGTCAATAGTCCCTCCCCAGCCTTCCTGTAGGCCCCCTTCAGATCCTGGAAGGCTACTCTAAGGTCTCCTGGAAGCCTTCTCTTCTCCAGGCTGCAGAGCCCCAACAATTTGGCTCCTTCTGGAGATGAGCTCCACTCCTAAGCACACACATGGAAATGAATGCCAGAGCTGTGCTTTGAAATTGCTAGGGAACAGGATTTTCACTCACATTTAACAGTTGCCAGTTGTACCCGATGGCCATGATGAATTGGGGTAGCTGGCCAGGTGTTCCCCCAGGATTTACTGCAGCTCCTTCTCACACCTCTCAAGGAACACTACCTTCAGGGGTCAGGTAGCATGCAGGAAAGGGGGCACAGGAAGAAGACAGGTCATAGAATCATAGAATGGTAAGGTTGGAAGGGACCTCAAAGACTATCCAGTTCCAACTCCCTGCCATAGGCAGGGACACCTCCCATTAGTACAGGTCAGTCAAGGCCTCCTCCAGCCTGGCCTTGAACACCTCCAGGGAGGGAGCAAGGTCAGAAGTATCCTGGCTCCTCTCCTGCTCCATGATGGACCCTGTTTACCCAGAGGAACTGGGCTTCTGAATTACAGATCAGGCAGGTGAAACACCCAAGTGCTGGCCTGTGAGGAGTGGGTTCTTGAGATCCCTGAGGATAGGTAGGGAGCTGGGGTCAGAGGAGCTTTGAAAGGGATGAATCAACATCCTTCAGCAGAGCAGGCAAATGTGCCACAGCGCAGAGGATCCAGCAGATGCTTTGAAAGGCAATCAAAAGAGACAGGAGCAAACCAGGACACTTCAACTGCCTTTGTCTTCCCCTCTGCTCCCAAATGAATTAGTGCCAGTCGTGTGGACCTTAGGCAGAAGGATCTGTGTTGGCAGGGGCACAGCAGAGCATCCCTGCCTGAGACTGTGGGCAGAAGGAAAATTAACAGGTGCAAATGGAAGGAGAAAATGAGCTCGAGCTGTGAGCTCCTGTGAGCATCAGGAAGCAGAACATGTTGAGAGAGGTTGAGAGGGTCTGGGATCACCACAAACTGCCTCCTCCTCTTCACCTGGCCACTTCACCTGGCTCTCCCCTACCAGCACTTTCTGGGTGTCGAAAAGCGCTCCCGAAAAATTCAAGTGTCACAACTTCCCAGCCTGTAAATGAGGCAGAGATTAATTTTTTGGCCTCTCCAGTGGGGAGCACAGGTTGTGGATCACTCTGGGAGCTATTTGAGGGCAGGGCTGGAGCAGGAGCACGCAACAGCTGGCTTGCTTCGGCGGAGCTTAATTCAATTAACAGCCTGAGAAGGGAGCTGGATTCCTCGCCAGTGACCGCACAGAGACTTGCACTGAAGGAACCACAGGAGGCAATGACACCATTTTATGATCTCAGCTGAGAGCCAAGCTGGTCTAGCCCTTCAGTGCCCACAAGTCATGACATCAGTGCATCAGGGCACCTTGCAATCAGCGGCTGCCTTTGGTCAGAGGAGCCATGGGAAAGGAAGGCTTTGCTAAACAAATCCCAGCGGTGGAGGAGAGCACAAACACAGCCACATGAGAGTAGCTCCAGCCACCCCCTCTGCAGAAAAACAACTCAGAGCTGGCTGGGGCAGGAGGCTCAGCAGCATCTCTGGTGTCTGTGGTTGCTGCTGTCATTAGTTTTGCTGGAAATCTCACCCATTCGCCCTGGACTTGCATTCCGAATGAGTACTTCCAGTTTGGATCTTCCTTTACATCTTTGATGTAGTGATCCTTTGGAAATGAGGGGGGAACGAAGCCAACCCAAAGGGAGGAGTGGAAATCAGGGATGATTTTTGCATTTATTGAGAGATCAAGCCTAGGAAATGGTTTCTTTCCCACTGCTGCTTGTAAGTCCTCTTTAGAGACGGTGCTCATTAATGCCTAAGAGGCTTCAGTGCCGTAGGTGGATACGAAATAACAGCAGAGCATCTGTTAGTAGGTCTCAAAATACCTTCTGATTTGACATAATAATTACTTCTAAAGCTGAACAGGGATTTGGTTTGTTAAAATTCAGGGAAATAAATTAAAACTGGCTTCAGCTCTGGGAAAGGCCAAACTGCAGTGGGAAAGGAATCCTCCATTCTGCCCATGGCCATGGGTGGATCGATTGGAGTGGTGCCTGGTGTTGAAATGTGGCTGGTGTTTATCCTCAGAACATTGCTAGGAAAAAAGGATCAGTTTCTCCCAGTTCATACCTGTTAGATCTCACAGTCAGGACAATCATCCTGCATGGGACCTGCATGGTTCAGTTTTGGGCTCCCCAGCTGAAGAGGGACAGGGACCTGCTGGAGAAGGTCCAGCGGAGGGCTACATGGATGCTGAGGGGACTGAGCACTGCCTGATGAGGAGAGGCTGAGGGACCTGGGGCTGCTTAGTCTGGAGAAGAGAAGATTGAGAGGGGATTTAATCAATCTTTATAAATACCTGAAGGCTGGGAGTCTATGAGTCTATGAAAAGGAGAAAACAGTAGATCTGGGGTGACCACAGCTTTTTTAATTACAATGAACTAAACCATTCATCACAGAGTTCCAAAAAGCACCAGCCTGGAGGCAAAAGGATGTGGATGATGGGGCACAGGAAAAGGATATGAAGCAAACAGCAACAAGGGAGTTTAGTAGCTTTTACCAGTGTCTTACTCAAAACATTCTCCTGGCTCACCTGCTGCTGGGTGCTGTGTGACGTCCACTGGCTGCCAGCCTTGGGTGAGGTCATAAGCCCTGGAGATGTCATAGAATCATAGAATGGGAAGGTTGGAAGGGACCTCAAAGCTCATCCAGTTCCAACCCCCTGCCATAGGCAGGGACACCTCCCACTAGCACAGCTCACTCAAGGCCTCCTCCAACCTGGCCTTGAACACCTCCAGGGAGGGAGCAGCCACAACCTCCCTGGGCAACCTGTGCCAGTGTCTCACCACCCTCACTGCAAACAACTTCCTCCTAACATCCACTTTCAATCTCCCCTCTGCCACTTCAAACCCATTCCCCTTGTCCTGGCATTCCAAGACCTTGTCAATAGTCCCTCCCCAGCCTTCCTGTAGCCCCCTTCAGATCCTGGAAGGCTACTCTAAGGTCTCCTGGAAGCCTTCTCTTCTCCAGGCTGCAGAGCCCCAACTCTCTCAGCCTGTCCTCACAGCAGAGCTGCTGCAGCCCTCTCAGCATCTTGGTGGCCTCCTCTGCACTGGCTCCAACACTTCCATGTCCTTCCTGTGCTGGGGGCTCCAGAACTGCACCCAGGACTGCAGGTGGGGTCTGAGGAGAGCAGAGCCAAGGGGCACAATCCCCTCCCCTGCCCTGCTGCCCACACTGCTCTTGCTGCAGCCCAGCACACAGTTGCTGTCTGGGCTGCACTCACACTGCAGCCTCAGGTTGAGCTTTTCATCAGCCCAGACCCCCAGGGCCTGTTCCTCAGGGCTGCTCTCAGCCATTTCCCACCCCAGCCTGGAGTTGTGCTTGGCATTGTGCCTACCCAGGTGCAGGACCTTACACTTGGCCTTGTTGAATGTCCTGAGGTTGGCCTGGGCACAGCTCTGCAGCCTGTCCAGGTCCCTCTGGATGGATCCCTGCCCTCTAGCAAGTGACTGTGCCACACAGCTTGGTGCCAGCTGCACACTTGCTGAGGCTGCACTGATTCCTCTGTCCATGGCACTGACAAAGATGTCAAACAGCACTGGTGCCAGCACTGACCTCTGAGGGTCACCACTTGTCTCCTGCAAGTGAGGCTCACAACTTAGAGCCTGCATGGTGGGACAAGGTGTTTTGCTGGAACAGCATTTTGAAAGGCTAAAAGAAAGAGAGGGGGAAGTAGAGTGCCAAAGGGGCAAATCCAGCTGTGTTAGATGGGTGTGGTTATTCCTCTCAGACTTGCTCTTGTTCTAGGACTGCTTCATATCTTCAAGCTCATATGATGCTGCCTAGTGTAGAGAAGAGAAAATCAGGGGAGCTTCTGTAACAACAAAAGGGGGGGTGGGGATGGAACTTGGAGAGAGGAGAGCTGAGGCGGTGATTATGGAACATAAAAAGCCAAACCTCATGGAAGGGAAGAGGTCTCTGAAGAATATCAGGAATGTTTATTCCCTGAAGTGTTTAGATTGGAAGGATTTCCCCAGCCAGTATGCAAAGCTTCCTCTGCCACTGCTGTTAGTCACAGACTAGAGTAATACTGAACAATTAGGATTGTTAGCAGGTAATTTAAGAGTTCTCCTAATTAAGGAATTTGAGGGGCATCTAATAAGAGACTAAACCAAGTTCCACAGAACTGAGCTTGGCAGTCTTAAGGATCTTGAAAATACTCAGGAAAGCACTACCTGCTGAGGTTGCCTGCCTGTCCAGCCCGCCCTGCAGCACAGACCTGTCAGCTTGGCTTCCCACTTGGCTTCTGGCCATGTTCCAGACAGGACTTTAGCCCCAGGTACAGTGCCCACCTGGCACTAGGCAGGTGTGAAGCATCACTCAGTAATGAGAAACTCTTCATCCTATGGCCTGGCTCTGGCTGTTGCTTGAGGCACTCTGTGGCAATTTGACTAAAACACTTTTTTTTTTTTTTCCACTTGGAGCCTCTTTGAAAAGGAAACTCAGGAGAGGCTGCTGCTGGAGACAGTACAGGGCAGGAGCATGAGTAGGAGATCACTTAGAATCAGAGAATCACAGAATGGCTTGGGTGGGAAAGGATCTGAATAGGTGTTCTGGACCAATCCCCCTGCAGTCAGCAGGGTACATAGAATCATAGCATGGTAAGGTTAGAAGGGACCTCAAAGATCATCCAGTTCTAACCCCCTGCCATAGGCAGGGACACCTCCCACTAGAACAGGTCACTCAAGGCCTACTCCAATCTGGCCTTGAACACCTCCAGGGAGGTTGTGGAGCACAGAAGCACCCAACATGAACACATTCTGTGCTTCTGTGCTCCACAACCTCCCTGGGTAACCTTTTCCAGTGTCTCACCACCCTCACTGCAAACAACTTCCTCCTAACATCCACTTTCAATCTCCCCTCTGCCAGCTCAAACCCATTCCCCTTGTCCTGCCATTCCAAGCCCTTGTCAGTAGTCCCTCCCCAGTCTTCCTGGAGCCATCTTCAGATCCTGGAAGGCCACTCCAAGCTCTCCTGGAAGCCTCCTCTTCTCCAGGCTGCAGAGCCCCAACTCTCTCAGCCTGTCCTCACAGCAGAGTTGCTGCAGCCCTCTGATATCTTCATGACAGCTGCAGCTAAAGCAGGTCACTCAGAGACCCAAACAACTTCACCTGCAGTGCTTCCAGGAATGGGGCATCTCCCCCCTCTCTGGGCAGCCTGGGACAGGGTCTCACCATTCCCAGTGGAAAACAATTTCTTCTTTCTCTCTACTCTGAATCTCCTTATTTTAATTTCAAACCATCACTCTTTGTTCTGTCACAGCAGGCCTCGCTCAAAACTCTGTCCCCAACTTGCTGGTCAGCCCCTTTAAGCACTGAAAGGCCACCAAAAGGTCCCCCTGGACCCTTCTCTTCTCCAGGCTGCACAACCCCAACTCTCCCAGCCTGGCCTCACAGCAGCTTTCAGCCCTCCCAGCATTGCTGTGCCCTCCTCTGGCTCTGCTCCAACAGGTCCCTGTCTGTGCTGTGCTGAGGACTCCAAAACTGCCCCCAGCACTGTAGGGGGGGGTCTGAGCAGTGTAGGCAGCAGAAGGGCAGGATACCCTCCCTGGCCCTGCAGCAACTAAACTGCAAGCCCAAACCCTGGAGTTTCAGGTGCCCAGTTTGCTCAGCACCAAGCCATTCTGCTTTGCCTCTATTGATTTCAGGATGCAAATGAAGCAAAATGAGTCAGCTTGCAGGCTCCTGGAGACAGACAACATTCAGTCAGTCTGGCATTTAACTCTCTCTGTTGTTTACATTTGATGGAGCTCCCAAATACACCAGTTCTGATTGAGAAGAGATCTTTTCTTAAAAGTTTGCTTAATTTTTCACTTCAAAGCCATTCTTTAAGACCCTCTCTGCCATTATTGAGCCTGCAATGGTTTCATCCTAATCCCTCTTATGCTCTCCATTCTTATCCTTTGCTGAGGGGAAATGATAAAAAAATATATTTTTTTTTTTTCTTCTTTCCTGACACAGAACTGGGATCCCATGCTGGAAGATAAGCTGCTTCAAAATAAAATGATGAATTTCAATTTGAAGCATTGGTTAATATTGCCTGCTTTAGAGCTCTTTGCCTGCTGAACAAAGCATATTAACTAAAGGCTGCAATAGCAGCTCTTGCTTTGCTAAGGCAACTCCTTCATTCCTAAATTTCCACTTTTAAGTATTGTCTTATATAGTAGCTAACACCCAGAGATGAAAACCACCTTCAGAATTAACACTGCTCCAAAACTAGGTTTTGGAAACTTTCAGTAGGTGAGAAAGCTGCAAGGGAACTGAAGTTGAAGATTGGCACCGACTTTTATTGTGAGGCTGTTTAAAGATGCTTAAAGCTTTCCCTCTTTTAAAAGCCAGCACTCAGACTGTGTCAGGTACTTGCAGGGAGATCACAGAATCAACCAGGTTGGAAAAGGCCTTTGAGATGATCCAGTCCAGCTTCTCACCTAACAGCTTCTCATTAACTAACCCCTGGCACCAAGGGCCTCATGCAACCTCCTCTTAAACACCTCCAGGCATGGGCACTCCACCACCTCCCCAGGCAGCCCATTCCAATGCCAATCACTCTTGCTGCCAACAACTTCTTCCTAACATCCAGCCTGACCCTGCCCTGGCACAACTTGAGGCTGTGGCCTCTTGTTCTGTCCCTGGGTGCCTGGCAGCAGAGATCAACCCCTCCCAGCTGCAGCCTCCCTTCAGATGGAGTGAGGATGATGAGTGGCCTTCAGCACTTGCTTTGTGGATTTGACAGGCACTCAGTGCAGTTGGCAGTGGAATAAGGGCTGTGCATGTTTACAGGCATGATCTGAAAAGGTTTGCCCCAGGGGTTGGAAGAAATCCTCTTGTCTAAAGAGGAGTGTGGCCAGCAGATCCACGGAGGTTCTCCTCCATCTCTACTCTGCCCTGCTGAGACTTCAGCTGGAATATTGCATCCAGTTCTGGGCTCCTCAGCTCAGGAGGGAGAGGGATCTGATGGAGAGAGTCCAAGGGAGGGCTGCAAAGGTGATTAAGGAGCTGGGCCATTGCCCTATGAGGAGAGGCTGAGGGACCTGGGGCTGTTTGCTCTGCTGAAGAGAAAACTTAGAGGGGATCTAATCAATGTTTATAAATATCTGAGGGCTGGGGGTCAAGAGGGAGGGGACAAACTCTTCTCAGTTGTGCCCTGGCATAGGACAAGGGCAGTGGGTATGAACTGCAGCACAGGAAGTTACACCTCAAAGTGAGCAAGAACTTCTTGACTACAAAGGTCCCAGAGCCCTGGCACAGGCTGCCCAGAGAGGTTGTGGAGTCTCCTTCTCTGGAGCCTTTCCAGCCCTGTCTGGATGTGTTCCTGTGTGATCTGAGCTGGATTATCTGCTCCTGCTCTGGCAGGGGGGTTGGACTTAAAGGTCTCTGGAGGTCCCTTCCAACCTCTGACATCCTGTGATCTGTGAGCTTGTAATGGAATGAAGTGGCCTGGTGCAATTTTAAGGTGGGGATGAAATGAAGCAGTCCCACTGTTGTCAGGAGCTGGGGCAGCAGTGCCAACTGGACATTCTTGAATCCACCTCATAGGAAACTGTTATAAGCCAGACTGAGTTCAATCCACATGCTTGGAAGGGAGCCAGAGGGAGGAAGGTCAGCTCTGTTTAGGTTCTGGCTGGCTTAATTCATTTCTGGGGTGAAACAAAGCACCCATGACAGTGTGTCCACCCAACACCACCACCCCCAACCATCAGCTGTGTGTACAGAGTAGGATACATGGATTAATATGAAATATTGAGTTCACTGCATTCTTAGTATCACCAGGGGAGTATTAAGTCAAGGAGGGAGTGGTGGTGCAGGGGTTTTTCTGCAGGTTTTCCTTTCCCTCATCCTGAATTTCCATTTCCTGATGGAAAATAATCTGGAATTAGTGTCTGCAAATATCCAGGGGTCAAACCCACTGCCTTTGGGCTGCTTGTTTCTTACTCAGTAGTGAAACCTCCACGGTGGCAGTTGGGGTCCTCCTTGGCCCTATTCCAACTGCTGCAGGATTATTCCATCCACTACCTCCCCATTGACACCACCATGGACCACTGTTGTATGATTCTGCCCACTTGCTGCAACATTCATGGCTACAACCATCAAAACATTTCCTTCATGTAGCAGATCCAAGCAGCAAATAACCCTGGAAGCACCAAGCCCAGCATCAAGCCCAAAAGCTCTTGCCTTCCTCCAATTTAGTTTGTGCTGCTGTGTTCCCAGCTTCAATCAGAAATTCCATCCCTGAGCAGAGCCATCTCCAGCAAATTCTGCCAAAGTCAATGCAGTCCCAACATCTGGGTGAATCTTAAACATCTGGTTTTTAGAAAGTGTCATCAAAACCCCCAAACCCAATCCCAGCCTGATGTTAATGAGAGCTGAATTGCTGCTTTCAGAGAGTGAAATCAGCAGTGGTATCTTAAGCCTGGAAATGATGCACATGCAGCAAGAGAAAGCAGAAACTGCTTGTTTGTGAGAGAGGTCATGTTCCACAGCACTGGTGTGCCTTGGTTGTTGTTGTCTTCACAGAATCACAGAGTGTCAGGGACTGGAAGGGATCTCCAAAGCTCATCCAGTCCAACTCCCCTGCCAGGGGGGAAATGTATGGAAAATACTGTGAAAATGTGAAGAAATAAATTGAAACAAACAACTCTGTTTTGGGCCACTGAAACATCAGTTTTCCCCACAAAAAATTTCTTCCTATATTTCACACAGCATCACAGAATGCCAGAGGCTGGAAGGGACCTCCAAAGCTCAGCTACTCCAACCCCCCTGCCAGAGCAGGATCTCCTATACCAGATCACACAGGAACACATCCAGGTGGGTTCTGAATATCTCCAGAGAGGGAGACTCCACAGCTCCCCTGGGCAGCCTGTGCCAGGGCTCTGTCACACTCACAAGGAAAAAAAATTCTACCTCATGTTTAAATGAAACTTCCTCTGCCTCAGCTTCCACCGCTACCCTTGTGCTGTCCCTGGGCATCACCCAGCAGAGCTGGCTCCAGCCTCCTGGCACTCACCTGCACATCTTTAGAACCATTGCTGAGGTCACCTCTCAGTCTCCTCCTCTGCAAGCTCCCAGCCCCAGCTCCCTCAGGTTCTCCTCCTACCAGAGCTATTCCATTCCCTTCAGCATCTTTGTGACTCTGTGCTGGACTCTCTCAAGCAGTTCTCTGAGGTCTTTCTTGAACTGAGTGGCCCAGAACTGGACACAGTATTTCAGATGTGGCCTCGCCAGGGCAGAGCAGAGAACCTCTCTAACCTACTAACCACAGCACTCAGGATGTCCTTGGCCCTCCTGGCCACCAGAGCACATTGCTGGCTCATGGTCAACCTTCCACCCACTAAGACCCCCAGGTCCTTTTCCCCTTCACTGCTCTGCAGCAGGTCAGTCCCCAAACTATACTGATCCCTGTGCTTGTTCTTTCCCAGGTGCCAGACTCTACCCTTGCCCCTGCTGAATTTCATCAGTTTCTCTCTGCCCAGTACTCAGCCTAAATCTGGCTGAGTGGCAGCACAGCCTGCACAGTAAAACTGTCTGTTGGGTATGGCACAATGAGGTGCACATCCACATTGGAGATATTTTGTCTTCCCAGGCCTTCTCACTAACACTTCTCCACTTCTGCCACACTCTGGGTGTTTTAGTAACCTTTGGAAACTGTTCACTTCAATTTTTATTCACCAGAGACAAAATGCTAATCCCCTGACACTTCAGCTGGTGTGGGGAAAAGGAAGGGAAAGGAAGGCAAATCTCTGTGATCTGTTCATTCATTATTCCACAGCACGTGGGAAGTCATCTCTCTCCATGATTGACCTGCCTGGATTTGATTACAACACACAGCTAACCTTTTCCAAATCTGCTTGTGTCATACAAGAAAAGGGTTGAAGGCTGTTGCCATGGTATTAAGGTATCTCTTG